>CATKHJ010010596.1:0-11580 GCA_949750685.1 Vernicia montana | reverse complement strand
TAAATAGATGCATCGGTACATCGAAAAAAGGATTCCCTTCACCGGGATTATTTGGTCAAAACTTTATTTGGGTGACGGATCACCGATTTTGATTTACAGGGTGATAAGACTTGGTTCAAGGCATAACCTAGACTCGATGCTTGTATGCATGGTTATGTCGTGATGTATGCCAAAAAGGTTTCATGGGTATATGCACAAGCTCTTTTTTATGGTTTATGGAACCTAAGGTCAGAGGCTAAGGCAACTATATGCACAAGGGTGAAGGGTAGCTTGGTTTAAGGGTCCCCGTCCCACTAGAGCATCGATATACCTAACCACATATGAGTCAAAGAGACTCACGTGGATCCAACAGTACGGATTGCTCGTTACACCACCGAAATGATCAGGGATTCGTCGCGGGGTGGAATGCTTTTGCTATCTCCCAACATACTCAAAGAGAGTTGTCGAGCCAATGCTACTCACCATCTAAAAGTTTTCCTAAATCTAAAGGGTTAGGCAAGGAGCATTTATTATGCAAAATGATACATGAAAGTCGAATTAAATTTAAATGCTAAATGGAGATTATCTTGGAAAAATTCCTAACCAAATAGTAATCCTCTTATTCTTGCTTTCCTTTTATTGAAAATGGTGGCAACTAGTCCCTAGTGGAGTCGCCAACTGTGAGGCCTCGCCCGAACGCCCCTCCCCTCGCTCGGGAAAAAATGAATATGCCTCAAGGAAAGGCGGAGCGATTCTTAGGGGATGTTAGGTACGAGTTTCGGTGCTCACAATTGAAAGTGGCTATCACCTCAGAAAATTGATTTGATTTTTGAAAAGGTTCGGGAGTCGCCACCCTAATTTATTTTAATGAAAAAATTAAGGAAAAATCCATTTTGACTCCAATTTATTAATCTTAAATTAATTTACCCAAGGATAAAATCACTAATCTTCGAACCAAGTTTGGGCTCGGGGATTAGGTTTTTTGTTTTAAATAATCTCGATTTGACACTTAAATTTGATTTGACTTTTGAAAATTGATTTCATGAATGACAAGTATTTAATGACAATTTATAATGTATGAGCATGACATAATTATGAGATAGATGGAAAAATAAAGAGCAAGTATTTAAAGGCATTCACAAGTAAAGGAAAGTATTTCCTCTAACCCTTATGGGTATTAGGGAAATCACAAAATCGCTCATTTGCTCTAAAAAATAATTAACTAATTGCATTAATTAAAAAAAAATTACATGGAAAGTACGAATTTACATTTTTACATGGAAATAAAAGGGGGAAGCAGATTGATTGGGATTTGAATTTGAAACTTGGATTTAGATTCCAAGCTTGCCTACGTACCTCATTGAATGGAGATCAAAACCTACGTAGTTCATTCCACTATGAGGTGGAAGGGGGTTTTAGAAATCGGTCAGATTTAATTGGTTTGATTTGATTTGGGATTTGAGTGAGGGTAGGAGATTATACCTTCTTTGTGGGTTTGAGTGGTGGGAGAGTGATTTTACCGGACCGGAGTTCTGTTTCGAAAAATGAGACTGGTTTTGAAAAAAGGAAGATTTGATTACTTAATTACCCAATTTTAATTAATTAAAAGGATTAATTAATCAAATTGAGTAGAAACTAATTGAAAAAATTAATTAATTAATTAAAATTAATTTTTAATTAATTAACTAAATGGGATTAAAACGAATTGAAAAAAATTAATTAATTAATATTGATTTTTAATTAATTAACTAATTGAAATTAAAACTAATTTAAAAATTAATTAATTAATTAAAATTAATTTTTAATTAATTGAGATTAAAACTAATTGAGAAATTAATTAATTAATTAAAATTAATTTTTAATTAATTAACTAATTGAAGATTAAAACTAATTAGAGAGAGATAGAGAAGAAGAAGCAAATTGGATAGCCAATCAACAAGATGCTTGAGGTGTGTGAAAATGGTGAGGAGAGTGGGGTATTTGTATGGAAAATGAGGGGTGGAAAAAGACCAAAAAAGGCTTGGAAAGTGAGAGAAAGGAAGGGCAAATTCGGAATTGCATAAAAAGGGGAACGGCCATGACGGAGCTTGGCGGACGCGCGTGTAACTCACGCTCGTCCGTAAGGCGTGACTACGGCGTTCGCCGGAGCGTCTGGCGGACGCACTGGCATGTCCAGCGGACGTGTCAGTACGGGCTGACACGTCAGCCCGTACTGACGCGTCTGCCATTGATGCGCGAAGGGTATGCGCGGCGTCCGCAAGGCAGGAGGCGCATCCGCAGACGGGCCTCACGGACGCCGTGTGGCTGTCTCGTGGACGCGAGTAGGGGCGTGGCGGACACGTGGCCACACCTCGCGGACGTCCCCGAGCACCTCGGGTTTCGGGCTCTGGTTCGATTTTCAGAGCTTTTTGGGTCAGTTTTCGAAGGTTCCGGGTCAGTTTCTGGGATATTATGAGGTCCAAAAAATTATTGATCAGTGGCAGTGGATCCGAAATTAATTATCGGACATATTGGCAGTCAGTTTTGGTGAAAATCCAGTCAGTTTTGGAAAGGTGCTGTCTGGTACAAAAATTCTGGTCGGGATCGAAAAAGTGTCAGTCTCCTTGTAATATTATGCATGAAAATCCATTTTTTCGAGAAGGCGCTGCCCCCTTGACCCTTGCCCGCTAACCGGCTAGCGGGACCGCCGTACCGGCTCTGCGTAGCGCACGAACTTTAGCAGGTGTCAAGTTGCAGCAGCATCTTAAGGGTGCAAAATTGAGGGTTCACAATATCTAATTAGCATGTTAATTAGATTAATCAAATCATCAATTCAATTGGTTAAACATTTGTTAGAAAATTCAAATTTTCATTTAAAAATAAGAAAGATGAAGAATTAAGAAATTGACAATCAAATCCAACTAAGTTTTTATTTTAAGTAATTGACATCTAATCAAATTCAATTCATGTATTGAATTACAAATTCAAACAAGAATGAAGAAAAAAATTCATTTTTTGGTCGAAATGGAAAAAGAAAATTGAATCATTCATAAAATATATGATTAAAGTGAGTAAAAATACTTAGATTTTTGCTCATTACTTTTGAGTTCTTCTTTTGGGTAGTTTAGATAGGTTGGTTGAAAATTTGGAGAGGGGAAGAGAGAAAATGGTTTTAGTTCTTTGTTTTTGTGTTTTGTGTAAATGAAAAAGATGATAGAATTTGTGATAGTTTTTCTTTAGTTAGTTAAATTAGATTAATTAGCATAGGTAAATATAGTTGTATAGTTTTCAAAATAAAGTTTTGGAAACTCTAATAGAAATAAATTTTGCTATAAACATTGATAAGGGTTCAGGTTCATGGTAAGTCAATTTTAGCACATGAAATAAATTAAAACCAAATCCCCTCCTCCAACATAAGCTATGGATGATCATCCTAGTGCATATGGGCTTGACCCATATGTTTGGATTACTTATGCATAAAATAAGACACTAGGTATTGGGCCTAACCCAATTGTTTAGTAGGTAGCATAGATTAAGAGACTTGATACTATGTATTGGGCCTAGCCCATTTTCTTTGAAATTCATGAATTTATTTGCTAACAAAATCATATAATTCAAGTGACACTTATAATTAAATATGAACAAATAAAATTTATATGAAAAATGATTCCGATCGATTCACTAATTGATTTCATATGCAAAATTGTTAAGTTCTATTTTTATAAGTAAATTTCTTTTCTTAGATTAACTTGGATATATAGATCTAGGGTATTACAAAAACACTTGTGAGATTTGAGTGTGAGTTTTGGGAAAATATTTGTAAGGTTTGGTGTGAGCCTAAGTTGGGAGTGAACTTGGTAAAACTCCATTGATAGTAAAAATACCCAATTGAGGTTGGGGAGTGGATGTAAGATTGATTATGATCCGAACCATTATAAATTTTTGTGCTCTTTCTTTTCTCCCCTAATCTCTTCACTTTAAATTTTTAATTACCCACCAATTCAACCTCCCTTCTTGGTGCACATTGGGCAACACAAGCGATTTTTAACTAGAAGGCCTAAGGCATTACAAAAAATCCTCAAGCGCCTTAATCCACTAAGCAATCACTTTGGCAATACCTTGCATCGCCACCAAACAATCTCGCTTCTTGTCTAAGGGGAGTTCGACCCGATAGACATTTCTTAGAAGCTTATCCTACACATGTGGGCAGCAATCACTGGCACTTTTAGAAAATGAGATTTGAGTCAAATCGGCATAAGACTTCAGGGTTGACAACCAAACCTGCAGAAGCGTCATCAACAATATGACGTGACTCAAACTCACAATCAGAAGCGACATTCATCTACTCACACGAACCCTAAGACGAAACTCAATATAAATCTATGCACTATTCTCCTATTATTGGAGAGAGATAAGAAGAAGTAGAGACACGCTTCTCTCTCAATACCTCTAAGTCTTTACTCCAAAGATGCATTCATTGACTTAAGTATCAGAGGGTCTACGCCAAGCCAAAACGTCTAATCAACCAGGTCCAGTATCTTCACCTTAGTCCCGATGATGGGTGGCCCCCAGACCTAGGACACTAAAATCCCATCAGAAACAAAACTATTGAACTAATTAATAAAATTTCTAGACTTTATTTATCGATTTTCGTTTAGTTTGATTTTCAATTTTTTTCGATATTTTTTGTAATTTAACCCTAATGGTTGAACCTAGCGGAACAAGTGGTTTTAAGAGGTGGGGTTGAGGGACATTAAGGTGGCGAGTACCAACTTCAAGGAGTAGGGGTGAGCATTATTCGGTCAAAACTGAAAAATTGAATCGAATCGAACCAAACCGATTAAGCAATTTAGTTCGATTTTAATTTTGAGTATAAAAAATTTCAGTTATTTCGGTTCGATTTAGTTTTCAGAACCAAAAAATTGAATAGACCGAACCGAACCAAACCAAACTGAATAGAATATTTTTATTACAATTTCATATATATATCTATATATAGTTTATTACAATAAAAAATTTAAAAAAAATTATAGCATAATATTATAAAATAAATTGATTCAATATTTGATATTAATTATGCTATAATATTTTTTAATTTAATTTTATTAAATTTGATCAATGCATAGAATTTGAAAAGAGATGATGAATGCTATAATTATGGAGATTAATATGTAATTATATAGTAAATTAATGTGATTTTTTTACTATTATTATTATATAAATATAAAACATTTAATTGTCTTATTTAACAAACCCATTAAAAGAATAAGAAACATAGAAAAGGCAAAATGACATTTACCATATTTAAAAAATTATTTACCATATAGCCAAATCAAAATTATTTTCAAACTAGAAATTAAATTGAACCAAACCGATTTTTTTCAATTCGATTTTTACATGTAGTTCGGTCAGTTCGATTTTTAATATTAAAAAATTTAATTTATTCGATTTTACTAGTTATGTTTTTTTTCAAATTAATTAGCTCAAACCGAAAATCGAACTGAACCGAACTGATTTTTTTTTTAATTCGATTCAATTTGATTTTACATTTTTGTGTTAGGAATAAATGATTAAAAATAAAAGAAATCAAAAATAGTGATTTAACAAAAAGAAATTGTCAAATTATTTACTTAATTTGACAAGAAAAAATTATCAAATTATTTACTTAATTTTGTAATATGACAACAATTCGGTGAATTTGATTTTTAATATTAAAAATTTCGATTCATTCAATTTTATTAATTCTGTTCGATTTGGATACCGAACTTATCAATGCTGACCTATTGTCAAAGTGGAGGACTTTGGCAGTAGAGGACAAAGTAAGTGGGTGAAAGTCTGTGATGATATATCAAGTTAGGCCCACGCTATCTAAACCCGAGCAAGCACGCGTTGTCCTAGGAGTCTAAAATTAAAGGCACATTGCATTTCTAATATCAAAGTTGCCATCGAAACAAGAAGCAAACCTTCTGGGGGACATTACCTGACCCCTTACGTCGCTTTCAACACTCAATTTTAACATGGTCGTTATCACTTTGGCTCATGCCTTATTTTATTCCATTAAAGGTCGGATTCAGGATATCTCTTTCTCTTTCTTTTTTTTTTTTTTTTTTTTTTTTTTTTTTTTTCATTTAGGATAATATTAAAGTGTTTAAAATTTCAGAAACTACATTTTGTATGTATTTATTAAAACAATATTATAAATAAAATTTAGATTAGTTATATTATATTATAATTTTTTTTATAGAGCTATTTATAAGATTAAGAATTTAAATCTTAATTGACATTAATTTAAAAAAATTATTTATTTTTATATAAAAAAATATGAAAATTATCAAGTTGAATACTCATTGTAAGGCTAAAATAGTTAGTGAATAAGAAAAAAATATTCTTTCGTTCTATCTAATAATTTTTTCAAAAAATATAAAAAAAATACTTAATTAAATCTTATCATTAGTCTATAAATTTGGAATTCTAAATAAATTGACACGAATATAATTCTAAAATTATTTGTATTTTATGCGCAATTTTTCTAAATGATTTCCATTTCTTTTTTTTATTAAAAACAAAACATATAAACTATTGTATATCTCATCATTAAGTTTATCAAACAATGAGAATGATATAAATTTAAAAATTTTATTAATATCTTTTATTGGCATAAGAGAAAAAAAAAATGGTAAAATTAGGAGGCGTTTGATATCACTGCGGTTTTTTATTTTTTTAAATTTAAAAAAAATAAGTATTAAAAAATATTTTTAAAAAATTATTATTTTTTATTTATTTCATATTTATCTAGAAATATTTTGAAAAAAAAAACAGAAAACTAAAAATAATAAATTTTAATTTTTAAAATTTTATTTTTATTTTTAAAAAATAAAAAATAATATCAAACGAGCACCTTATGAATGAGTTTTTAATTTAAAAGTATTTGAATCGCCATACTGAAAATTCTTGATCAAGAATTTTCAGTCTGAAGATTCAAATACTTTTATAATAAAAAAGAAAAGTAAAACTTTGCAATTTCACTTCTTTTGCAAAGCTTATTAATAGTGCTGGGACTGAGCCAGGGGATCTTCCAATTTGTTTGGGATAACAAATTAAAATACACTTTTCATTACTGTTTGGCAATATGTGGTGGTCCTTGCTAGTGTGGCGGAATCCGAAAATTTTATTTGGAGGACCAAAATTAATAGGAAAATAAAAAATAAATAAAAAGTTAATTTTTTTCTAAAATTTTCAATATTTTTTGTTTCAATTAATAATAATTAATTATATTTTGTCATAAAAGTACATTTTTAATTAATTAATCTTCCAAATTTATAGGATGAATATTAATTAAATAATTTTAATATTTGAAATAATTATAAAAATTTAATTTTGGGGCACTAATTAGAAATTTAAAAAGGTTAATTAAAAAATTATACTAATTATATGGGTGTAATATAAATATTTATAAGTGGTTTGGGGGCCAAGACTCCTTGTCCCCTTATTGCTAGATGATGGTTTCCAATTTTCCATATTCATTGCACTTTTATATTTTATTAATTTTCAATTATATTCTCCTTATTACTTTTCTTTGTTTTGACAAATAATTGCTTGAAAAGGGTAGAAATGAAAAATGATATTTAAAATTTAATAAAAATTAAAATTTCCACAAAATAAGTGTATGTGTATATGAAAATATATACAATTGAGTATGAATATTTAATTATTAATTAAATTAATTTTGAACAACTAAATTAAGTGGAATTATATTGAATTAAATACAAATTGAAATTTTATGTGCACAATAAATACATGAACACTAATTCTTAAATTTTAATATTTCTTACTAAATTAGTGACAATTCTTAGTGGTTGGAGAGAATAGAACATGAGATCTCTTACTTTACACACCTTTAAAAGAGATGAAAAAACCAATTAGACTACACATGATTGGCACTAAATAATTTTATTTATCTATATAAAAAAAAAAAAAAAAAAAGTATATATTGCTCAGCGCAGACAAGCAACTAGTTAAAAACCGGACCAATAGTAAGGTCCCATACTTCCATGGCCTGTCAATTATATGCAATAGAGTCTTGTATTTTGGAAGATGTGAGGTAGAAGGAAATTGTGATCTTTGAATTGGTTTTGTCTATTCAATACTTTGCATATTCACTGAACTTGATCTACAGATAACATTTCTATTAAAATTTTTGGGCTTATACATTGAAGCATCTTGTCAGATTCGACCATACACTTAAATTATTAGGATGGAACTAAGAACAATGATGTGGGACAAAAACAGTTAATAATATGATGGGTCCAAATTTATCATAAGCCCACTATAATACAATATTATAGTAGATCAAGAGAAGATAAAGACCCATAAAAGAAAAGTCCAAGGAATTGATTCTCACTACACCAAGGCAAAGACATCACTTCGCCATTCTCGCAATAAATGTAGCTTGTCCAGTAAGTTTTCTAAAAAAGGCTGAGGTTATAAAGAACCTACGTCAACTTGCTTTTGTCAGAAGAAAGTCATACTTATACGGCGTACTCACGCCTACTTCTACACCGACTATCTGCCATTTGACAAGGACAGGTGCAGACCTTATCTTTCAGAGTCTAAATACCGACTTCATCAATCAAAATGTATTTTATCTTTTTTCATTTTACCTTTTAACCTGAAGGGCTTGGGGGCATATAAAAGAAAAAGAGGAAATCACAATGAAGTTAGATAGAACTCTACACTTCTCTTATCTTCATTCTTTTCACAAAAAAAAAAAAAAAAAAAAAAAAAAGAAGAAGAATAAGATTTAAACTGACTTGAACTTCGGAGACTCTACGCCAAGCAACCAGCCTAGCCCTCTTGACTCAATTTTCATCTTTGCAGGACATTGTGATCAAGGTCCAACAACTGAGATCCAGCCCAAAACAATACTTGTTGATTAATCTCTTATCAAAATGGCGCCGTCTATAAGAAACGTTGGCTAATCTCTTTATTGATTCAAAATAATTATGATTCGTTCTGATCCGAACAGTTCTCTAAGCCCTACCTATTCTCAATAATCACCTCATCCACCTACAAACACTCAAACTCCCCTAACCATTGATTTAAATGTCTCCCTACAAGCACTAAGTACTTTAATCGCTCAGCAAACCCCTCCAGGCCCTAGTACTACTCCTCATATTACCTCTAATCCAGATCTCACCCATGAACTACAACTTTTAAATGTTCTTGCCTCCGCTGTACAGGTTGCTCAGCAACAACAACAAACACCTATAGGTTAGACTGTAAGTGTTGTCCCTGAAACAATACAGAAGGGGATAACGCGACAACTAACTTTTGAGGATTAGACTGGGAGAGATCCTAAGTTGAAAGAAAACCAAGCAGTGGAGAGAGGAGAGGGAGAAAGAGTGAGGTCGAAAGTTGTACGTGCAGGAAAAGGAAATCTTTCAATAGAGGAAGAATGGGATGTAGAAATACCTCCACCTAGAAGGGAATATGCTGTAGAGATGTCTCCACCTAGAAGGGAACGTGTGCATTAATGTGATATAGAAGACAAACGCTCACGTTATCATGATAAAAATAATGATGAGCGAAGTAGTCGAAGAAATGATAGAAAGAGGGGTAGATCGAGAGAGAGAGATAATCTTAAAAGACACTCAAGAAGAAGAGAATATCGAAGTGATAAATCTGACTATGGTTCTTCCTCACGTAGAGGAGGCCAGGGTGGACAAGAAGCAACGAGCAAAGGAGAAGAGGTGGAGATGAGAAACAAGCTGAATAAATTTTTAGAAAAGCTCGCCAAAGATGAAAATCAGAAGGGGATAGACAAGAGTCTGAAATTAGCCCTCAGATCTCCTTTTGTTAAATCCATCAGTGATAATCGTATGCCCAGTAAATTCAAACCGCCTTCCCTAAAGAAGTATAATGGCGAAGCAGATCCAAAAGTCCATATCATGGACTATAAGCATGACATCGAACTCCAAACAATGAGTGACGAAACTCTGTGTAGAGCTTTTAAAAGTTCTTTGGAAGGGGCTACAACCAGATGGTTTGATTCATTGGAAGAAAATAGTATTAACTCTTTTGCTCAACTGGCTACTACCTTCATGCACCATTTTGCTTCGAGTATTCCAGTTGAAAGAAAGACTCAATATCTGGAATCAATAATGCAGAAAGAGAATGAGTCATTGAGAGACTATATGGCTCACTTTAATAGAAAAGCTCTTAAGGTTACTCAGCTCGATCAAACTAGAGCAGTCAAAACATTACAAAATGGAACTTTGCACACTAATTATTTCAAAGCATTATGCAAACATGCTCCTCGAACTTTGGAGGATGCAATGGGTATAGCTCAAAAATATATTAGACAAGATGATGCGTTTACCTTCAATCACTTTTCAAAGCGAAGAAAAACGGAAGTGGAAATACTTGCCAAAGAGGTGACCAAATCAAAAAAGGGTGAGCAAAAAGAAGTAGCAGGAAGAGAGAACTAGTTATAAGGTAGGACAAAAGGCGTTGAAGCCAAATAAACAAAAGTAACTTTGACATCAACAAGTTCACACCTTTGAACACCAGCTTAGCAGAGGTGTTCGCTACGTTCAAAGATTAGAATATTTAGGCTCGACTTGCCCCCATGAACGCTCCTCCAAACAAGAGGGATAGAGGTAAGTTTTGTCTCTTTCATAATACCCATGATCATAATACCAATGATTGTAGACAGTTGTTAGAGGAGATCGAAAGACTAATAAGTCAAAGGTATTTGGGTAAGTTTGTAAGAAAGAATGGTGGAGATAAATCTGGGCCTAGCAAAGATAAAGGGAAATAAGCAGTGAAAGATGGGTCAGCAGGTGTTATCCATAGTATCACTGGGGGGCTAGGTGTGAACCCTTAATTTTGCACCCTCTAGCATACAACCAAATCCTAAAGGCACTTAGGCTCGGTAAATAGACCTCCAGAAGCCGAAATAGCCAAAAATCGCCAAAATCTCAAAAATCGAGAATTCGAGCCTTGAGACCCAAGACCTATCCCTTAAGCCTATAAATCATTCTCATATCATCCAGGATTGAATAACGAGCACAACGCAATTGGAATCATGTAAAATTGACATGAAATGAGCGAGAACGGGTCAAATCGATGAAACCAGGCGTCGGAAGCCCATTAGTGACTGCACAAGGCCTGTGCGGTTCCGCACAGTCTGTGTGCGGTCCCAAATGCCTTCTGTGCCGTCACCAAGTGTCTGTGTGATCACCATTTGTCCTGTGCGGTCCCAGAACCCCCGTGTGCGATTTTGAGCCTCAAAATGCCAAATCCCACATTGGAAAATGTTAAAAATTTCCCTAGATGCTATTCCTATATAAAATACCCTCCCCCAACTCATTTACACACTCATAATTGCTTAATCAAGCCTAATTGATCTAAAACAAACAGTTTTCTTAAGGCTTGTTTCAAAAAGAACGTGCCCTTTTAGTTCAAAGTTTTCTTTTGGATTTGGGTGGTTGTTTGGAGGTTCTTTTCCTCAAATCAGTTCGAGGAGATCCCAAAAACGTCGTCCTAGTAGCCGTTCGAAGGCTGTTGTTATGCCAAGTTGAGAAGGTGGAATTGCGATCCGAGGCTAGTCCATCGCCAACC
>CATKHJ010010532.1:0-12768 GCA_949750685.1 Vernicia montana | reverse complement strand
GTCGATGGTGGAATGATAACTGTTGTTGTAAGCAAATTCAATCAATGGTAAGTACTTGTCCTAATTTCCACCAAAATCAAGTACACACATACGCAACATATCTTCCAATGTTTGTATGGTTCGTTCAGATTGCCCATCCGTCTGTGGATGAAAAGTCGTACTGAAATTCAGTTGTGTGCCCAATGCTTCTTGCAACTTTTGCTAGAATCTAGATGTGAATTGAGTACCTCTATTCGAGATGATGGATATTGGCACTCCATGTAAGCTCACTATCTTGTCCAAATACAACTGTGCATACTGGGCTGTAGTGTAGGTGGTCTTCACTTCTAGAAAATGGGCTGACTTAGTCAATCTATCCACAATCACCCAAATGAAATCATAACCCCTCGAAGTCCTTGACAATCCGACTACGAAAAGGCTTACATAAGAAAATTTGTTCTTAATTGTATAAAGGAAGTGTAGTATTATAAATAAATATTGTATAATGATGATAAATGACTTATAAGAATAAATCTCAATATGATGATAAGGCATATGTACAAGTTAATTGATAAATGGGAATGATGATTGTTATGAATTATTTAAATGGAATCATAGCATAAAGAGAATAGATATCAAGCATGTTTTGATCTTGGGAAGATGTGATTTGTATGTGATATTTATGATTATTTATCGACTGATGTATGATACCATAAAGGATTTAATAATAGGTATGGGTTCTACGAGTGGTTGGTGCCCTTATGGTTACCCATGCCCTAGGACCATCATATCCCAAAAGTGGGATGTGACACCCATGAACTAGCGTTCGTGCTCAAATTCTACAATTTTATTGTTCACACAGAATGTTTTTGCACGAATGTTCATCACTATAAACAAATGTTCACCCCATGATCTTTCACCAATATGAATGAGCGTTCATACTGGTTTTCCAAACTTTACTTTTACCAACTCACTCTAACACTTCAAATAACTTTCCATACCCATCATACAACTATAATCCCATTCCATAAACATTATTCCATTACAAACATAACTTTTAAGCCTAAAATTCAATACACTATTCTCATACTCATAAAGATTCAACTCATAATTCTTCCATACACATAATATTCAACTTATAACTCATTCATATGATTAATAAGAAGTCTATACATGAACTTGGGGTATTACATTCTCCATTTTTTTATAAAAATTCATCCCTGAATTTTACAAATACATAAGATATACATGAATTACACATGAAACAAATAGGGATACTTGAGTAACATATCTTGCTCACTCTTCCAAGTACACTCCTTTACCCTATGATCATTTCATTGCACTTTCACCATAACTATCTCTTTATTTCTTAGATTCTTCATTTGATGATCGATGATTGAAATCGGTATCTCCTCATAGGCTAAGTTCTTATCCACCTTAATGGCTTATGGTTGTAGCACATCTGATGGATCCAGTATGTACTTTCTCAATATAGATACATGGAACACTGGATGTATATGTCCTAAACTTGGTGGAAGAGTAGTCTATAAGAGACATTACTAACTCTTTCCAACAACTTAAATGGTCCATCAAATTTAAGTGAGAGCTTCCTTATCTTGCCAAATCTCATCACACCTTTCATAGGAGAGACTTTAAAGAACACATGGTCTTTTATGGAAAAGTGGACATCGTTACTTTTCGGATCGGCATAGCTCTTCTATCTACTGAAGGCCATCTTTAATTTTTCTCTTATAATTGGCACTTTCTCAGAATTCTCCTTAATCAAATCAAGCCCTTCAAGATGCTTGTCTTCTACCTCTGTCCAATACACTAGAGATCTACACTTTCTGCCATGTAATGCCTCATAAGGTGCCATACCGATAGTGGAATGGTAACTGTTGTTATATGCGAACTCTATCAAAGGCAAGTACTTATCCCAACTTCCACTAAAGTCAAGCACACACATTCTTAGCATATCTTCTAAGGTCTGTATGGTCCTCTCCGATTTACCATCAATTTGTGGATGAAAAGTTGTGTTAAAATCTAATTGAGTACCCAATGGCTCTTGTAACTTTTGCCAGAATTTAGATGTGAATTGAGTACCTCTATCAGATATGATGGATATTGGTACACCATATAGGATCACAATTTTGTTCAAATACAACTGTGCATATTGGGCCACTGTAGAGGTTGTCTTCACTTCTAGGAAATAAGAAGACTTGGTTAGTTTGTCGGCTATTACCCATATAGAGTTATAGCCCCTAGAATTCCTTGGCAATCCTACTATAAAATCCATCGTGATATGCTTCCACTTCCACTCGGGTAGCTTGATCTCTTGTAATAGGCCAGATGGCTTATGGTATTCAAACTTGACTTGTTGGCACGTCAAGCATGAAGACACAAACTTAGCCACATCCTTCTTTATACTAGGCCACCAATAGCAACTCTTCAAGTCATGATACATCTTAGTTGCTCCTGGATGCACACTATATGGGGCTTAATGGATTTCTTTCATGATCTTCTATCTAAGATCATCCATATCCGATACATATAATCTATTCCCATACATCAACACATTGTCTTTCAACTCAATTCCTGCTACTTGACCTGTTTGAACTTCCTTTATCAATTTGACAAGTGAAGGATCCTTATCTTGTGATGCCTTTATCTCATTAATCAACTTGGGCTCTAATTTAAAGTGAGCAATCAACACTTGAGATTAGAAAACCTCAAATTGCAACCCTTTGTTGAACTCTTTCAACTCTTTCACCAATGGTGTCTTCCCCACTGCGATATAGGCTAAACTCCTTATTGATTTTCTACTCAAGGCATCCGCTACCACATTGGCTTTACTAGGATGGTAAAGAATTCGACAATCATAATCCTTGAGTAGTTCTACCCATCTCCTTTACCTATGATTCAAGTCCCTTTTCTATAAGATGTATTAAAGACTTTTGTGATCGGTGTAAATTTCACATTTCTCACCATAAAAATAATGCCTCCATATCTTGAGAGCAAAGATCACTACTACCATCGCTAGATCATTTGTAGCGTAGTTCATCTCATGCTTTTTCAATTACCTCAATGCATATACAATCACCTTTCCGTGTTGCATAAGAACACATTCGAGTTCCACTCTTGAAGCATCACAGTATATTGCAAATCCACTTGATTCTTATGGTAATGCAAGTACTAGTGCTATGGTAAGACAAGTCTTGAGTTTCTAAAAACTCTACTCACAATCATCATCCCATTGGAATTTTACCTTCTTTCTAGTTAACTTGGTCAATGGCAAAGCTATCTTGGAGAAATCATTGACAAATCTCCTATAATAACCCATAAAGTCAAGAAAACTACGTACTTCTGTCACATTTGTGGGTCTAGGCCAACTTAATATTGCTTCGATCTTCTTAAGATCCACTTTAATGCCATCTTTACTAACCACATGGCCTAGGAAGCACACATGATCAAGCCAAAACTCACACTTTGACAGCTTAGCATATAACTTGTGCTCCCTCAAAGTCTGCAATGCAACTCTCAAATTCTCTTCATGTTCTTCTTCACTCTTAGAATAGATAAGAATATCATCAATGAAAACAATGATAAACTTATCCAAGAATGGCTTGAATACCCTATTTATTAAGTCCATAAATGTTGCTGGAGCATTAGTTAAACCAAATAGCAACACTGTGAACTCATAGTAGCCATATCTCGTTCTGAAGGCATTTTTACAAATGTCCTCATTCTTGATTCTGAGTTGATGATAGCTCGATCGGAGATCAATCTTGGAGAAGTAAATTACTCCTTGCAATTGATCAACCAAATCATCTATCCTTGATAAAGGATACTTGTTCTTGATAGTCATCTTATTCAACTGCCTATAGTCGATACATAGCCTCATTGAACCATCCTTTTTCTTCACAAAAAGGACTGACGCACACTATGGTGAATGGCTTGGTGTAATAAACCCCTTATCCAACAAATCTTGCAACTATACTTTCAATTCTTTCAACTATGTGGGTGCCATTTGATAAAGAGGAATGGATATCGGTTGTGTACCTGGAAGGAGCTCAATACTGAACTCAATTTCCCTCTTAGGTGGTAACCTTGGCAATTCTTCTGGAAACTCATCCAGAAACTCACTAACTACTGGTATTTGTTGTACCTCATTATAAGTCTCCTTCGTATCAACCACATGTGCCAAATATCCTTGAAATCCCTTATTTAGAAGTCTCCTTGTCCCAATCTCTGATATCAAGTTAGAAGGTACGTCACTTTTATCCCCTTGATATACAAACCCATTCTCATTTTGTGGCTTAAACTCTATTTTCTTCTCATGAAAATTTATATGAGCATGGTGCTTCGATAACCAATCCATGCCAAAAATCACATCAAACTCTAATACTTACAACTCAACCAAGTCCACTAGAAGCTTCCTCTCATCAATATCTACCATACATGAAGGGTACATATAATGCACATTAATAGTTTTCCCTAGAGGTGTAAACACTTCTAAAGGAATACTCATAAGTTCTCTACCTTTTCCCAACCTCTTAGAAAAATAAGGTGAGACAAATGAATGTGTAGCTCCTGAATCAAAGAGGACTCTAGTTGACACATCTTGTATAAAAAGAATACATGTCACTGTAGTGTTAGAAGCACAGGCCTCTTGTTGATTTAGGGCAAATACTCTGCCCTTGCCTTTTCCCTCTGAAGCTTGACTTGTTCCAGGTGCTTGACTTTGTCCTCTTCCCCTACCTCCTAAACTCCTGGTATCAGGCCAAGTCATCTGCACTGTTGGCTGGGAAGTAGCAGGTGTACTCTATTGATCTCCCCATAAAGGACAGTTCTTGATAAAATGCCCCATCTATCCACATTTATAACAAGTCCCTGCAGTCATTCTCCATATCCCATCATGTTTTTGCCAACAAGTAGCATAACTAGGACAATTGTAACTCTGTTGCTCCTGTCTAGGCACATAACTAGTGGCTGGGGCTAAAGCCACAGATACTCCTCTAGTTTGTCCCCTACCTTGACTACCTCCCCTATGCTAACTCTGAACCACAGTAGAAGTAGCAGGCTCAACTATCTTCATATGGGAACTACTCCCTCCACCCTTACCATGGTTACCAGAACTCTTAGGCTTATTCTTGTTCCTCTGATCTCTCTCTGCTCTATCTTCCTTATGCTTGGATTCCATTTTCTTTGCCTTGTCGATCAACTTAGACAAGGAGGTGAACTCAAACCCTTCTGAACCTTCTGATACAAGCTGCTTCTGTAGGTACTACCTATTAGGCAAACTTGCTTAACCGGGTGAACTCTTTAGCATAGTTAGTCACTGACATGCCTTGCTGCTTCAGCCTCCCAAACTGAGCAATTATGTTTTCCCTTTCTCTTTCACCCAAGAACTCATCAATCATGTCTTTCTTGAACTGTTCCCATACCAGTGGCACTTCCTTAAATAATTGGTTCTCCACATTCTGTTGGAACCAATCCCATTCATTGTCTTTTAATAAGAGCCCTATTAGCTCGATTGCCTTAGCATTAGAACATGGCAATCGTCTCACTACCTTATCAACTATCTCATGAAATCCATGCGATTCTTTCTTATACTCCCTATGAAATTTCAAAAGTCCCATCTTCAAGAAACTGTACATGGATACTCGACCCTCATCAATTACCCTCCTAGCCATATTCCTAGGAACTGGAGCATGTATAGGAGCTGGTGGTGGTGGAATCCTCTCTTGTATTACTACAGGAGGAGGCGGCGGTATTACTACCTTGGGTTTTCGTTGCCTCAACTGTCTTAACTCATCTAATTCTCCGCATAGTTCTCTATTCCTACGCTTCAAATCATCATCATCATCTCTTGGTGGAACATTTACTTCTCCCACTTGAACTCGACGTCTTGCTCTTAGTGGCTCAAGTGGTTCCTCTTGAATGGAAGTGACATCCGAAGCCAACTTTGGTGCTACCACATTCCTAAGTGGTACTCATCTCGATTTTCCTTTTCCACTTCCTCTTTCCCTTTAAGGAGGCATCTATGAGATAACAAATAAAGGAGATTTAACACATAAGATAAAGCAGATCTACATATAAACTATAACTTCAATAGACATAGAGGAAATTTCCTATGCTCCATGGTGTTCACATATCCTATATCTCATATAGTCCAATATAGACTTAAACCTTTGCTCTGATACCAACTTTGTCATAGTCCAATTTTGCAATTGTGATGGTCCTAGGGCATGGGTAGGTGTAAGACCACCAAAAAGCCGTAAAACCCACCTGATCATAAAATCCACATGGCATCATAGCAACTAAACATATACACATCCCTAAGATCAGAACCTGAGCATATAAATACATCTATCCATCTCATCCACATACGTATACTCATACGCACATAAGCATTCACTTACTCATAAGGTCTCATACATCTTATAACATTCTAATAAACAACATTAAGTTAATACATATAATATCATTCTTATATTTTCCGTTTAAGCCAAAATAATATCCCTTCTAACACTCATGGAGCATCTAAAGTATACTTCAATTACAATTAATAAATGGAGAAATTACATTTATCAATTTGGTTCTCTAGGAAGAAGGATGCTTGAAGAACCGATCAAATGAACTTCTAATCTCCTGAAAAATGGAAACACTAATGAGATAAAGCAGTGAGTAAAAAATATATCACTATACTTGTTAAGCTAGGTATTGTAAGGCTAGCTCAAAAGTATAGTATTGGCTCATAACTTATTAAAAAAATTCTCAGGGCTCGAATGGTTTAAATATGAATTATAATATAATAATGGATAGGTATATATCTCATAAGGATGTATAGCTCATAAGTGTATGGAAATAGAAATCATGCTCGTAAATAAATATTAGGAGTAGAAACACTTTATTAGCATACTCCTATCATAAAAATAAGAGTAGAGGCTAGTTTAGCATACTCTTCCTCATAATAAGAGTAGAGGTTTTATTAACATACTCTTCCTTGTAAAATAGATGAAATTGATTGGGTTTCACGTTTAGGATAATTTACCCTTCTTAGATAGGGGTAGGATATTATACCTTATCCATTGGGTTATAATGTGTATAATTTATGATGATTAACCCACATTAGTTGGGAATTTCTATTCCATTCAAAATTATCAACATATAGATAAGAATAATTGATGTTCTCATATAAATATCATATAGTTCTCATACTCAAATAAACTCTTAAGGTTCACATGGTTCTCATAAGTGAATAATAAATAACAATTGGCCATTCAAGAAATTATAAGGTCTCATGAAGCATTTATGGTTCAATAAATTATTCCCATGCTCTTCTCATGGTGGTTCATACAAGAAAATATGCTTTATGCCTTTGAAATTCAAATACAAGAATAGTAGTATATTTTCTACTCACCTTTGCCCTAAAAAGAATGCTCTATGAACCCTTGGAAGACTCTCTATCACACCAAACAATAATGTTCATCACATCCACCATCTTCTTCATTATGCCTTCTAGGAGGAACTATACACATATACATATATAATGATAAATATATTAATTCATGCTCTTAAATTACTATATATATGTTTTACTCATGTTAACCCATCTTAATCTCACCTTAGACTAAGACCTATATGAAGAAAATGAAGAAATTGATATAAGCCTAACTTACCTCTTTTTAAATGTTTCAAGATATAATGAAGGAATCCACCTTAAATCTTGTATATCCTTTGTTATCTTGAGTTAGAATAATGAATCTTGGTCTTGAAAAATAATTAATGGAGTTTGGTAGGGTTTGGGGGGCTTTTGGAATCGGAGTAAATGAAGAAAGATAAGGTTTTTCTTGTGTTGGAAAGTTTTGTCCTCTTTTATAGATCCTGACGATGAACGAGAGTTCATCCCTCATGAATGAGCGTTCATGCTCAAATTCTACAATTTTACTGTTCACACAGAATGCTTTTGCACAAACGTTCATCACTAAGAACTAGCGTTCACCCATGATCTTCACCAATATGAACGAGTGTTCACCCCATAAACTAGCGTTCATACTGGTTTTCCAAACTTTACTTCTACCAACTCACTCAAACACTTCAAATAACCCTTAATACCCATCATACAACATAAACCCATTCCATAAACATTATTCCATTACAAACATAACTTTTAAGCCCAAATTTAATTCACTATTCTCATACTTATAAAGATTCAACTCATAACTCTTCCATACATATAATATTCAACTTATAACTTGTTCATATGATTAATAAGAAGTCTATACATGAACTTAGGATATTACAGTAAATTCCCTTTTGTTGCTCATTGGGATGGGTTGCCCCCTACTCTTCCTGACTTTAGGTTCTTCCACTTGCTTAGGTAACCCTCTCAGACTATCTATGATGGTTTTCTTGATTTCAACTTTGATCTCATTCATCATATGATCCATCTCATATCAGACCATTTTTCTTATAGTAGCTTGGACTTCTTCCCTCATTTGGTTCAATTCTGATCTCAATATCCTCCTGAAGGCCTTATCTCTTTCAAAAGAGTCCATGAGCTTAGTTCCAATTCTAGACATAATGGAGATCCTAAATGGCTGTAAGTAAAACCTGGGTTAGTATAATGTTTATGTTTCCTAAATGATGCATGAATGGTTAGACAAACAAATAAATAATCAAACACATGCTCAAGTAAAAATAATAAACCTTACAACCTTATTCCTCCCACACACATATTGGTCTTAGTCATTCTTCCCTAGGATTTTAGTCTTGGCTTGATTGATCCAACAGGGGGACCACAAACCCTTATCATGCATTTACTCTCAAAATTAAATCAGGCAGAGCGTAGATCAATATATGGCCTAAGCCCATTTAGGTTTTCCACTTTAATCCAGCAAGGATATTAGGCTTGGACTCATCCATACATAAGACACATTTGGAAATCCTAAGGGACACTTACTAAGTCATTATATAGGTTGACTCTCAGGCTTACGACTTTCGCTCCCACAAGTGAGAAATCAAGGGCTCATACTTATTCATGTAAGGTACAAATAATATACTAGCCAAGAAGGCTCATACTTCTGTATATGGTACTTTTATATACTTTCCACAAGAAATCTTTTTATACCCGAAAGCATAGAAAAATGAGCACATACTTCCCAAAGGGTACGATAATATACTATCCAAGAAGGCTCATACTCCTCAATGGTACTTTGATATACTAGCCCAAGTCTTTACACTTAAGGGTAAGTGCTTACGAGTGGTAACATGGATTGGGGCTCCCAATGGTCTAGTGGAGCAAAGGGATCCCTTTCTCAACATTACTAAGGATTATAGGCTCCCATTTAAAGGGTTGCAAGTGTGCACAGTGTTATGATGCAAGCCCAACTAACTTGAATCGAATTTACATTAAAAGAACCAAAATCGAAATCAAATTCTCAAATCCCCAGCGAAGTTGCCACTGTCGCGACCAGTTTTTTGGCCTGGGTAGATGGACTTTTCACTCCTTTCCAATAGAACATTGAGAGATAAACACCGAGGGAGGAGCCCAAGAAGGAGAAAGGAGTCGCCACCTAGTTTTTAAAAACTAGGAAAACTGTGATTAGGATCCCTAGCTTATTACCTAATTACCTATATCAAAGATTACGAGTAAGGAATTTAGGTACGATCCTAAGAAGGTGTTAGGCACCCAGGTTGCCTAGTTGTTAAGCTGGCTTCCACTGTTTGGTCTCGTTAATGCATGCTTTCATTAGGTTTTTTGGGCTATGATTATATGAAAAATATCACAACATCGAACACTCTACTTCATATGGTGCGTTATTTAACACATCAATATGCCTCAAACAATTAGAACCATATTAATGCTTTTGATTTACCAAGTTGTCATGCCTTAGCCATTTGGTGGGTTTCTACACATGCATCATGCCATCCTAATTAACCTAACATGTTTTGGGTTTCTACCAATTTTATTCAATAATTCGTCATGCTTGCATGAAACACGTAGATTATTGGATAAGCACAATCAAAGCAACCTAAACATGCAAACTAGTTAATTAATTTCAATTATTCGCCTAAGTTCAACATGCCATTCTATGTTAATCGAGGTTCATTTTATTGTTCAATTATATGCATAATATCCTTTAATTACTAAGTTTCATTTATGTGATCCAACATTTAAATCTAAGGTCTAAAGTATTAAATTGAGGTTAAGGGAAAGAGGATCTTTCGAAAGGTGAAGGATATTTAATTACAGACCCAATGATCAACCAAAATAAAAATGAAATAATCTAATTGAACTAATCTAGAATCTTGTGGACTTAAATTCGGATTAAACATGATTGAACTGGGCTTTGATGTCTTCATAAGATTTGTATCTTTGTCTCTTAGATTTCCAACACATCTTGAATCATCTCATTCTGATCTTTGTAGCTCAAGTTATGATCAAAATACAAAAAGATATTTGGGCTGTCCGGGGCTTGTGAACCCTCATTTTAGCACTTCTAAAATTATTTCTGAACTCACTAGAGCTGACCAGAATATTTTTCTATCCAAACCGACGTTTTTTTTATTCTGACCGGACCATCTGTAACAGACAGTATTTTTCCGAGACTGACCACATTTCTCTTAGAACAGACTGCCAATCTATCCGATAATTAATTTCAGATCCACCGCCATTGATCGGTAATTTTTCAGATTTCAGAATATCCCGAAAACTTACTCGAAACCCCGAATATTGACCCAAAAAACCACAAAAACTGAACCAGAGGGCGAAAAGGCCCAGAGCCTAAGGCAGCTCGCGGACGTTTGCGAGCCGTGCCTGCACGTCCGTGAAGCAGTCTTGCGGACGCGCCTGACACGCGTAGTACTGATGCGTGTCAGACTCGTCAGTACGGGGCTAACGTGTCAGTCCAATAATGACACTTCTGCCAGCCCTCTGGTGCGTCCTTCGGAGTCTTTAGCGGACGTCCATGAGCTCGTCTCGCGAACGTCCTATTTTTTCGCCAAATTACCCTTTTATCCCTCCCTTTTTTCACTTTTTAGGCCCTTTTTGGTCTTTTTCACCCCCCTATTTGCTCCTATAAATACCCTCTATTTTTCTTTTCAAATCACACATTGGGCATTTGTGATTGCTATCCACTTGCTCCCTTCTCTCTCTCTCTCTCTCTCTAATTAATTTTCTCACTCATTTTGAGTAATCTCAATTAGTTAATTAATTAAAAATCAATTTTAATTAATTAATTAATTTTTTCAATTAGTCTCACTCATTTTGAGTAATCTCAATTAGTTAATTAATTAAAAATTAATTTTAATTAATTAATTTTTCAATTATTTTCCCACACTCATTTTGAGTAATCACAATTAATTAATTAATTAAAAATCAATTTTAATTAATTAATTAATTAATTTTTCAATTAGTCTTCACTCAATTTGATTAATTAATCACTTTAATTAATTAATCTTTTTAATTAATTAAAAATTGGGTAATTAAGCAACTTAATCTCTTTTTTTTTTTAACCAACCTCGTTTTACGAAACGGAACTCCGAGCCGGCCAAACCACTTTCCCACCACTCAAACCCAAAAAGAAGGTATAATCTCTTACCCTCACTCAAACCCCAAATCAAACCAAACTAATCAAATCTGGCCGATCTCTAAACCCCCTCCACCTCATCGTGGAATGAACTACATGGGTTTTGATCCCCATTCAATGGGGCTTGGAATCTAAATCCAATTTTCAAATCCAAATCCCAATCAATTCCCTTCCCCTTTTATTTTTCATGTAAACGTCAATTTATACTTTCTTTGTAAATTTTAAATTAATGCAATTAGTTAATTATTTTTTGAGTTAAGGAGCAATTTGTGGTTCTCCTAGAATCCATAAGGACTAGAGAGAACACTCTCCTTAACTTGTGGAGGTTTAAATACTTGGCCTTTATTTTTTCATATATTTCATAAATATGCCATGATCATGCATTATAAATCATCATTAATACTTGCCATTCATAAAATCTATTTTCAAAGTCAAATTAAACTAAAGAGCCAAAACGAGCTCAACTTGATTCAAGGACTAGTGACTTTTATCCTTGGGTAAATTAATCAAACATTAATAAATTGGAGTCAAATTGGGTTTTTCCCATTTAAATAAATTAGGGTGGTGACTTCCGAATCTCTTTCAAAAATCAAATCAATTTTTTGAGGCGATAGCCGGTTCCAATCGTGAGCCCCGAAACTCGTACCTAAACTCCCTTAAAAATATTCAGCCTTTCCTTAAGGCATTTCATAATTTCCCGAGCGAGGGGAGGGGCGTTCGGGCGAGGCCTCACAGTTGGTGACTCCACTGAGGACTAGTTGCCACCCTTTTTCAATAAAAGAAATGAAAAATAAGAGGATTACTATTTGGTTAGGATTTTCCCAAAATAATCTTCGTTTTGACACTTGAGTTTAATTTGACTTTCATGCATCGTTTTGCATAATAAAGGCTCCTTGCCTAACCTTAGAATTAGGAAAAATTTTGGATGGTGAGTAGCATTGGCTCGACAACTCTCTTTAAGTATGTTGGGAGATAGCGAAAACATTCCACCCCGCGACTAATCCTCGATCATTTTGATTGTGTAACGAGCATTCCGTACTGTTGGACCCACGCGAGTCTCTTTGACTCACATGTGGTTAGGTATATCGATGTTCTAGTGGGACGGGGACCCTTAAACCAAGCTACCCTTCACCCTTATGCATGTAATTGCCTTATCTTTTGACCTTAGGTTCCGTGAACCGTAATAAATGAAAGC
>CATKHJ010010475.1:0-15060 GCA_949750685.1 Vernicia montana | reverse complement strand
TCTGGTCGGGGTCAAAAATGCGATATCAGTCGGGGACCGCCGTACCGGCTCTGCATAGCGCATGAAATTTAGCAGGTGTCAAGGTGCGGCAGCATCTTGGGGGTGCAAAATTGAGGGTTCACAACGCTCAGCTACACCATTGTGTTGAGGCGTACCTGGCACAGTTCTCTCCATTTTGATTTCGTGCTCATGACACAGCTTCTTGAGTCTGGTGTCTTCATATTCACCACCATTGTCGGTTCTAAGCTTTTTGATTTTCAGACTTGTCTCATTTTCAACCATAGCTTTCCATCTCCTGAAAGTCTCAAATACTTCAGACTTATGCTTTAGAAAGTAAATCCATACCTTCTGAGAGTGATCATCGATGAAAGTCACGAAGTAGTGTTTCCCACCAATGGATGAGACTGTTGTTGGTCCCCAAATATCAGAGTGAACAAGCTCTAGCTTCTCTTTCTTTAGGGTTCTGCCACTTGTCTGAAAGCTGACCCTTTTCTGCTTTCCAAATATGCAGTCTTCGCACATGTCTATCTCCACTGACTGTAGACATGGAAGTTTCCCTTTCGAGTGCATCATCTTCATCCCCTTCTCACTTATATGGCCTAATCTCTGGTGTCACAGTTTGGGAGTTTCGTTGCCTGCTACAACTATGATCGAACAGCGTGCATTTGCTGTCATGTAAAGAGTACCACTCTTTTTTCCTCGAGTAATTGTCATTGCACCTTTTGAAATCTTCCAATCATCACCATGGAAGATTGTGATGTATCCTTCGCTAGCTAATTGCCCAACTGAGATAAAGTTCTTTCTCAGGTCGGGAATATGTCTGACATCCTTCAGCTCCCAGACTGACCCATTCAACTTAACCTTCACTACACCTTTACCAACAATAGCACAAGGTTGATCATCACCAAGGTATACCTTTCCAAGATTTCCGGGAACATACCTTTCAAAGAGTTCCTTTTGTGAAGTAGCATGGAATGATGCTCCTGAGTCTAATACCCAAGAATCTTCCTTGCTTTCTAGAGAGCAAATCAACGCATCATTTCCTCCTGAGGTGGAAGTAACATTTGCCTCTGCCTTCAGTTCCTGGTCCTTTAGTGCACTCTTGCACTGATTTTTGTAGTGCCCAGTCTTCCCACAATTCCAACACTCGATGGTCTTTGAGCTATTGGAATTACTAGGATTCTTGGATTTGGACTTTTTGTTCTTTGATCTACCTCGGCCTTTACCTCTGGTTGAATTTCTTCCTCTTGACTTTGTATGCAATACTGAAGAGGTTGGCGGTTCACCCGACTCTCTCCGTCGGATCTCTTCACTGAGAACCAGATCACGAACATCATCAAACTTTAACTTATTACTTCCCGATGAGTTACTCACAACCGTGACAGTAACATTCCAACTTTCTGGTGGAGAAGACAAAAGTATCAATGCTCATACTTCTTCATCGAATTCAATACCAACTGAACTCAATTGGGTTGTGACTGTGTTGAGTTCGTTGAGATGTTAAGCTGTCGATGCGCCATCCGTTATCCGCAGATTGAACAATCGTCTCATGAGGTTCACTTTATTTGAGGCGGATGGCTTCTCGTACATACTAGCAAGAGCCTTCATAAGACCTGCTGTGGTCTTTTCCTTTGCTATATTAAAAGCAATATTGCGGGACAACATCAATCAGATAACTCCGAGGGCCTGCCTGTCTAGAAGGTTCCATTCTTCCTCCTTCATAGACTCTGGCTTCTTCCCTGAAAGAGGTTGATATAGATTTTTCTGATACAGATAATCCTCTACTGCATTTTCCAGAACCCAAAATCTGCGCCATCAAACTTCTCGAGTTTCACCTTCCCTTCATCTGCGGCCATTGCTCCCACTCAAATCTGACTTCCTCTGGATCTTTTCTAACAATTCTTGTGAACTACTGTGTATGAAAATACCACCGTTGACAAACTGATACTGCCTGCAAAATTTCATTATTCACGAAATTTACTATTCACATGAATAGTAACTGTACGTATGAACAATACCCTGTAAATAGTAACTGTACATTTGAACAGTACCCCTATGAATAGTACCGTACTTCAAACAGTAAAACCAGTAAAATCATGAATAGTAAAACTAGGCGAAAATTTTGTGCAATTACTATTTTACTATTCACCAAATTTTTTATTTTACATCCGTTTCAAAAACGGATCACACCAAAAAATTATTTGTATTTTTCTCTTCCGTGCAGTATATTTCTTTTCTCGAAATATGATACTGCCCCGGACAGCAATTCCACTAAAATCTTTTTTCTACCCCAAAATAGGAACCAAAAGCTCTGATATCAATTGTTGGGAATTTAACGCAAATTGCCTATATGCTAGATTTATGAGAGAGAGCAAAAAAAATAAACATCACATAAAATTTACGTGGTTCGGCACAAACTTGCCTACTCCACGGGCTGTTGCAGATCTTTCACTAAAAGGAGAAAATATACAGTATTTACAACACTCACAATTCAAGAAAATTTCTCTTAATTTTTCCTCAACAAATCTTACTAATTTTCTCTGCACCTCACCACATATCTATTAAAACCAACTAATGAAGGCTATATTTATAGATGAAGCAGCTCCCTCATTCACACGTTTTGTCACCTAATTATAGCTGTCAAATGCCTCATTTATCAAATAACAAAATAAAAAACGGTGTAAGTTGTTGGTTGTTACATCTTCTTTTGACAAATAAAAAAAAACGTGTTTGTTGTTGGTTGTTGGGTGCAGCCTTTGATATAGGTGCCGCTTTCTTTGACATTAGGATGTATAAAAATTCCTTTTAATGACAAAAAAAAAAAGTGCAATTATTAATTATATACAATATAATTTTATTAAAGTGGTTACAATATAATTCTTGTAAACAATTATTCATCTGATTTGGAACAAATAAAACAATTTGCAAACCATATATAATATATATTCATTAGTTATCTTTTTGGTTCTTAAACTATTCATTGTGTTAGTGCCAAGTGCCAACAGACACACACAAATATGCTATGGACCAAGAGTTCAAGGAAAACTTATACCTCTTTCTGACAATCTTCTCCAACTCAAGAACAATTCAGATGCTGCCTAAAGCATAACACTTTAACACCAAATAATGAACAAAATATCCAACAAGACTGCATTGCAAGATAGCCCCATATAATTTAGGCTTAATTTAACCTATGGGCACTGAATTTATTAATAAATATTAGAATGGTCAATAAAAATCAACTTGTACCAAGTACCTCTTTCAATGTACTGAGTAAGTAAGACAGTTCTATACCCTATTCTTAACTACAAAACAATTATTAGAAACCTGTTACATAGTTATTATGTCAAAATTCTAACTAAAATTTTGACATAATAATTGACACTAATATAACACTGTCCTTGTATTCTGAAACTGAAATAGCAGAATTGATAGTAAAATTTCAAATTAGGAAAAGAAATTTCATAGTGCCAAGTGCAAAACAGACACTATGGACAAGAATTCAAGGAAAAGAATTTTCCTTACCTAAATAAAAATGAATTCCAATAAAATTTCGTGCATATTCTATGCTTATTTTTATTACCTCACAAATGTACTTCATCCAAGGACTTGCTTCTTTCCCATCAAATTCACTGCCATCACCAAGTGAAACAAGATTGGAAGGCAGTAATGACGAGACATACAGTTAATCTCAACCATTTCACGTCTTTTCTTATGAAGATCATACCAAATAATTTCCACAGAATTTTTATAATGGAATAGAACCTTATCTCCCTTCTTCGACAATGCCAAAGGTCGCACTTCCTTAGTATATATAGTGCCTACAGGAATTGTACAATTTGGTCCAAGTAAACCCAATTCCATTATTATTGTTCTCTCCAACATACAATTCAAACTGTCTCTTATCAGTGATTAAGCTCATACAAAGAGACCCTTCTAAAACATCCAAATCGGTGTTAGAAATTTCAGAGCTGTATGTGGTACCATGGAAAATGTCTCAGTTGCTAAATGGAAAGCAACAACCATTTGACTCTTATTGTGTCTGTCAAACAATATCCAGTGCAAAGCACTATTGGCAAAACATCCTCCTAAATATGAGAAAGGATAGAGATCATCAATACAATTAGATAAATCCTGAAGCCTTCTCCAAGAATTGTTTCTCAAACCATAAACCCAAACTTGATACCCCATCTTCACAACTTTATAGTCATATCCCAATCCAAATAAACATGGTTCAGAATCATAATCTGGGCAAACAGGTAAAATTTTGCAGCGCCTTAAGGATGGATTCCATAAAACAAGAGAGTCTCTTCTCATCTATAAGCAAGAGAAGTAAGATTCTAATGTCAAGTTATCATGGTATATACTATTAGTTTACTAGAATTATCTATAACATCAAGATTCTAATGTCAAGTTATCATGGTATATACTATTAGTTTACTAGAATTATCTATAACATCCCTTTTCTTTTAGTCAGAGACTAGCTATGCAGACATAATTATAGATTAATACATCTAGAACATTCATAACCTGAAGAAGAGTTCCCAATTTACCTTAAAAAATTATTAGGTGATGGGAGGAAATTGGCCAATTATGCTTTTCATTAGAACTTAAAAGTAAGATTCTAATGTAAAGTTATCATGGGTATATATTAGATTATGTTTATACTTGCACTAAAATGCACAAAATTACCCATAAGTTTTTGCTCATTGGTTTGATGATGTTTGTAGGCTGAGTTTACGAGTTCAATATTTATGTTGATATAAATATTTCAAACAATATTTTCATATTTTTGAAATTTTGATATTATGCATGATATGTAAATTGAAGTCCTTGGTTAAACCAAGATGTTCATTACCTGAGAGGTACATCAATGTGTTGACAACAGTAACAAGAGGCTTTAAGACATGAAACTTTATATTAACACTTTCCATCGCCAAACAAATGGGCATTTGTTAGGAATCCACTTGCTGCTTCACCTAGTCAAGTTATTTAACAAAGTAACAAATAAAAAAAAAATATAGGTTCTATTTTCAGAGACTGCACAGAGTGCTTCTTGATGATTGTTTGTAACTGCAAGGAAACGAAATGCATGAATGAGAAATAGAAACTTAAGTACAGTCACTTCTCTTTACAAATGCCGTCTTCCAACAGATTATACAACTATGCTAAGAGTCATGGCATCCACTATTACACAGCAAAATTACTAATTCTGAAACCTTGCTAATGCTAAACTTAAGAAAACCTACAGAATTTTAATGAAAAGCTACTACCTATACATATTTTGTCTAATATTATCATCAATGAATGGGAAGTGATTTGAACTAGGCATCCCAACAGTTCTACTGGGAAGGGATGGTGAGAATGATTCTCTAGGCGGCATTCGTGGCATCATGTCAGGATAGGAGGTATTAATGGGATAACTGGGATAAGTGTATCTACTTGATGAAGGTAAGCCTGTATCCAAGTAAGGATCAAAATAAGGTTTCTGAGTTGGTACTCTTGAACCATTCCTAACATATTGGCTGGCAAGAAATTGATCTTCAGTAGACAAGTTTGGCTGACTATCCAAGTATGGGCTTGAGACAAATTGATTACTGGAAGCTGTTGTAACTCCTGCATCTGGATAATAGCTTCCCAAACTTAACTGAGCACTTGAACTAAGGAGGTCAGCTCGAGCATTGGCTTCAACTGAAAAATCAGTTGGTAGTCTGAAAAGTCCAACACATCCAACAGGAACCTGTATTTTACCCCTTGGCATTGTAGTGGGAACAGAGGGTTCAACAGATTTTCCAACAGATGCAGCAACTAATGGCAATCTCCGTTGCAGTGACTGTCTTGCTTCTTTAAGTGCCTCCAGCACACCAACCAACCCATCAGATGTTTTGTGCGGCACCAATGCATAAAGTTCATTTTGACTTCCAGAAGCTTTTCCATTGCTGAATCTGCTACTTGTATTTGATGGAAAGCTGGGCACAGATTGGCTCATAGGGGAATCATGCGAACCATGAGAAACTGAATCGTGGAGGGGGAAATGTGATGGTGGTGGATGATGGTTGTTTCCTTGGCTCTCTTGATTTTGCTCTACCTTGGCCATAGGGAATGCAAACTCTTGAGTTGAGGATTTGGAAACAGACGTGCTACTGCTTTCTCTTTCCTCCAATTGAACCACGTCAGTATGTGAAGATGGTAGGAAGCCATTGGCTCTTTCCTCCAATTGAACCACGTCAGCATGTGAAGATGGTAGGAAGCCATTATGCTGAATTTTGGACACATCTTCAACTTCTGATGTGACCCCATTGGTTTGAGAGGCAATTGTCGTTGCAGGGTGTGTAGTTGGTGCCTTGATCTCATATCTTTCCTCAGTGATATCCGACCGGTTCCCAGGATCACATGAATCCTGAACAATTATGACCAAAAGACAAGAACATCATGATTTAATAGAATAGCTTTCATATGAGAAATAAGGATATAAACTATTTTACATATAGATTCAATCTAGACAGTTGTATGATTCTTAATAACCACAATCAGTAAAAGCGGAATTTAAATGAGCATTGACCAATTTATAAAGAATACGATAATTATGCCTTGTTCATATCATCTGAAGATAACAACTAATTTTCAAGTGAGGCTTATGCCATAGACACAAGTACAGCTCATGCAGCCAGACTTCAATTATGCCCAAGTGCCTCATTCATAATGTGACAAAATAGGTAACAAGAGTTTACTGACTTTAAACAAGTATCTGTGCAATTTGGTCTAGAATTTGGTCAAGGCAATGAACAACACATGCATTAACAAACAATGAGTTTCATCCCCAAGAACTGGGGCACGCATTTGCTTTCCTCACTTTTGTACATATAAGCACAAGCATATGATGAGAGCACACAAAAATAGATATTCTAAGTGACCTTTAAGCTCAGCAGTTCAGCAAAAGAGGAATCTTAAATTTTTATATTGAAATCCATGAAGCTTGGAATTACCCTCATAGATCTTGATATGTATTTTCATCACTTATTTTCAACTATCTGCAGATCTTCATGCTTTTTTCTACCCTACTCAGTACTAGCATGTGCTAGGGCCTTGAGCTAATGTTTCTCATTTATTTAGGTTCTTGAAAAATTTCAAATGAACCCTGAAGCCTTATTTTGAGCAACATGACATAAGGAAAGTCTTACTTTTAAAATACAGAAAAAAAAAAAAAAAAGGCAACTTTTTCACTTTTTGATAAACAAATAAAAAAATTATCCTAACCTAATATTAAATAGACCTTTCAGGAAACATTGGCAAGTTATGACAACTGATAAGAGAATGAACAAAGGATAGTTGTCTTTGATTTTTCCATGGCAGACTTCTTAGCAAAATTCCATGTTTTTCCACTTTCACAGCATTTAGCATCAAAACCACATGCTCCCCGAAGAACATGATACACTATTGCCTACAATTTGGTCCTGTTTGATCTCTTATGGTGATAGAATTTTCATTTCCTTGCACTTGCACAATACTTGACAAACTATGTATCATACCCCAAAACTTGCATTTTACAACCCCTATAGGATTGAGGATTGCAACCCATCCCAAATTATTATAAGCTATGATCTTTATCAGACTGTTGATCATAGCCCACACATCCTACACTTGGCCTTGGTTCCTATCAGATGATGAATCCTAACACTTAGCTTTTCACCCTCATACTGCTCCTACCAGACTGAGTTGTATCTGTTTTAGTTTGACATAGGCATACACTCATTACAATGTGGAATGTGTACCAACACTACCTATATATTTAAATTAGAGAATTCCTATAGGACTGTGAATCACTGATATATTGCTCTTCCTATTGCTTCAATTTCAACTCTATCTTTAGGGCATGAACGACCTCCAGCTTCCATTTGAAGACTACCATTAGAAACTACATCACATATCTCTTTTTGGATTTCCAAACAAAGTCCCAAAAGATACTCCACCAGAACTATGACACACCTGAGCCCTTGATAGTGCCTGACACCCTCAGGCTCTACAAAAGGGATGACTCCAGTCACATTTTAGCATCATCCCTTATTTTCTATGAATAATCCTATCACTATTTTCAACCATGCATCCTACACACATTCACACATACATACATTCTGCATATATTCTCTATATAAACATATTTTGCATATCTCCAAGTTATTCTGTATATAATTCCACTAAAAATAACAAAAAAACTCTTTAAATACTTGCATACTATCTAGCACCATCTTCCTTTTCAAGAAGGTAACTTCAAATATCCTTACTCTTACAATTTAAATTTCTTGCAGAGTGTAATTATTTTGCTGCTATTCCACCTAATATTATGCTTTCTTTTACCCTACCATTTGCTCCCATTTACATTTGCACACCAACACGTAAGATCTTCCAGACCACCAAGGTTTTCAAGGAGCATGGCCCACATAACTAATACATTAAAGATGGAATTCTGGGCTAGTGCGAGTTTATGAGAAGCCTAACTTCCTAATGATCAAAATAGCTACATTTCCTTGCATAATTATTTTTGGGACATTTTCTGTAATAAATTACAATTCAAGACCTTTGGAAAATTTTAAAAATAATCACTTTAAGCATAAAAAGGCATTATAACAAACTCACCATTCTTTGATTTGCATTATGCAATACGGAAAACCTTCTCCATGTGTAAACAATCCCATTTACCAGATTTCAAGTCCGCAAACTAAGCTTTATGCTCTAATTCTTAGAAAAACTAAGGAAGGGACTCTTTACATTTGCCTTCGGCAATACACATGATTTACAACATTATGTTTACCCATCCTCCAAGTGCACAGCCTACAGGGGCAGGGCAACCGAGGTCCCCACAATCACAGACATTGCAACAAATACAAATGCCACCAAGACTCCAAACATTTCTAAAATATGTTTTCATTTATCTTGTAACATTTTTTTCTTCATTTTTTTAACTAATGGCTATCACAATGATGCACATTTCCAAAATACTCTTTTGAACTCATCCAACAACATATGATGCATCACCAATATCACTTGTAACTCAGTCAGAACAAAAGTGGGTACTTGTTAAAGTTCAGTTTCTCTATGATTCATCAAGATAACATAATTTCACAATCCGAATTAGAAATCCTTTTACCTCTTTAAAATGGAATTTTTTCACCTTTTTTTGACAAATAAAAATTAGGATGAAGTGCCTATATCACTAATTGAGTGTTCTACAACAATAAATTCTATGTTTGTGTACTCCAGAATTTCAGATTTTGAGGATGTTTGTCCTTTATTGTAATTAGGACATAATGTAATTATATAATAAAGATTTCTACTAGGAAATGGGCACAAAGGGAGGGGGGAGAGGGGAGAGAAAAGGGAACGGGGATAGAAACATGCTGCAGAAACTTAAAATTGTCAGGTAAGTCAGTGTCACTCATTTAAGTAACTCACATGACAGTTAGGCACAAATGCTGACTTGTGCAAGCCATCTCAGAAAGCAAATTCCTAGATTACTAACAAACAAGATGAATTTGTATTAAATATCAAACTAAGATATTTTCAAAATAATGAGATGTTCTTCAAACAAAGTCCCCAGTAGAGGAATGTGAGTAATTGCAGTGCAATATTCACATTAACATGCAAGAATTTCAGAAGTCTAATGTCCATACAAGGAGTAAGAAACTCAAAAGCAACTCAAAAAATTTATCTCAGATTTTAAAAATTAAAAATAAAAAAACAAAACAAAAAGCACCGAGAGGTTATAGGTACTAATATTATATCACATAAGGAATGCGAGGCAATAATTATGACAAAACAGAAAGAAATTGAAAAACTGAATCTCAATAACTTCCCATGAATCCCCCCCATCCACCCTCCAAAATACACATGAACATTTTTTTTTTTTCCAAATTTTTAAAAATCCTGTAATGCAAGTCTTAATCAATGGAGAAATACTTCATAGTTTATCTCACGGTTCAGTCAGAAAACACTCTAGCACCAAAAAAAATTTTTTTTTACTCAAGAAGAAATGTAAAAAACACTACTTGAACATATGCACACACTAGCAGCATGTTTTCAACTTTTGATCTGCAAACAATTTAATGGTTTCCAAGTTTTATCAACTATACCGGTGTACTGCTGTTATTTTCTCTGAATTTTTCTTCCCATTCCCTTTGAGCCTTTTCCATTGCTTCATACTGGCCAATCAGTTGTGCCTGATGTTCAAGTGCCTTTTCCATGTCTCCCTCTTCTCCATACACATTATAACCATGGCCATTACTACTTGCATTTCGTTCCAATAACATTTGCTCTTCTCCTCCTTTAATACCACCTCCCAACATCCCAGACTCAACATCTGAAGGTGTAGCAACTTCATCCTCAATAGAATCAACCTTGTGGTGGCTGGCTTTAAATTCCTCAGCTACAGATCTGGCAAAAAAAAAATGCTTAAGTATCTAAAGTAGACAAGGTCTGCAATAGCATATGGCCTCGCAAGATGAAAAAAATACTAGGTTTAGTTTTTCCTTCCCCAAAAGTGAGAAACTTGATGGTATAACTATTAAAACTTTCACTCTTATTTTTTGTTGATTGTTTTGATTTGTGGGTGTGCTAGGGGGATTAGACATGATTTTTTCTGTAAAATACTATTCTCATTCAGAGGATGTCAAACATAAATGAAAATATAAGGTCAGCATTAAAGAAGTCCCAAAGTGGCAGGCATGTTAAGGCTGGCTCATGTTGTTGCACAAATTTTACATGTAGATAAAAAGTATACAGTTTATCATGATAACACTACAAAAGCAGCATTAAGAACGTACAGAAAAATAACCCAAAAAAAAAAGTATATGTCAATATATTGATTAAATTAAACATAAAGTAGATGATGTAAGATGAACAAACCTAGATTCTTTGTGTCTTATCTGGCGGCAGGACTTCCCTGTACAATGTTTTGGGGAAGAACCATTAGATGCAAAACTACTCCTCCTTCTTAGAGATGGATTCTTGTATTTTTCAAGAGAACGTGGACTATCCTTGCGACCTTTCCAAGACAAGCTTGCACCAGGTACTGGAGAGGAATCAAAATCAGAACCAGAAAGTTCTTCTGACTCATTGTTTCTCACTTTTGAATTGACGGAATTGTCTTCTTCTTTACTTCGCCTATTACCCACTTTGGATTCACAAGGGGTATCCTGATCAGAACTTGAATCAAATGTCTCAGAAATATCACTAATCCCATTACCCTCCAAAATAGCAAGAACATCTGCTGTTGCCTTCTCAGCCTTCATTCTTTGAAGAGACACGATTCTTAGTTGTTCCTCAAGCTCTGCCACCTAATTCAGATATAAAACCAAACATTGTAGCAGTAATAGAGAGGAGAAAGAGTAATTGTTTAAAGTTAGAGATGAACTTCCTATAAAAAAAAAATCCATAATATATCATACCCTTTGTGCTAGTTCATCAGCTCTCTGTCTTGCACTTCTTGATACAGACCTTTCAGACAACAGCCGTGCCCGAAGGAATTCAATAGTCATTGCAGTGGAATCCTCCATGCCAGAATTAGTACTGAAAAGGATGAACAAATCAATGAAAAATCTACAAGATAATCCCAAATATCAATTTTAGTAAACATCAGTGCTGCTTCTATTGAACTGAAACATGTACTATCTTAAAACTTTTCTATGCAATCTACAACATTCATACATCTAGGCCTCATTTATTTCAACAAGAAATATTTCAGATGACCCTTCATAAATTTCATGTATCAGGTATTATCAAAGTTCCTCACAGGCTCCGTGGGAAATTATGACCAAGAAAAGCTTTCGGGAATCACTGCTAGTGACACACGGATTCTAATTAATAAACAGATAATTGCAAGGAATTACATGCATTTAGTAACCAGGAAGGAGCAAACCAGTGAATTGCCCAGCTTGTACAGACACTTAATTTCTGTAGCAATAAATACTGGAAAATTCCTACCAAATCCCAGTCAATAAATGTCACAACTATCAATCCAAACTACGGTTTTGAAATTTGAAATGATCTCCAAGTAATTGGTGATGGATTATATAAATACTCAAATCCTGACTTGGTTGCCAAGAGAAGATAAGAAATTTGTTCTCATTGTACTCTGAAAAGTACAAACTTACATCAGAATTAAGCCAAGTAGAAGAATTTGGTTTTGTTGACTTGCCTCACAATTTATAAAAAGTCTATAAATTTGAGCTAACTCAATTTTGGTCATCTGCACTTCCCTCAGCAATCAAATCATGTGAAAATCAATAAATCTAAGCCTATGACCTTGCAATTAAAACCATAAATGTGCATATGTTGGTATCAAAATTCCCATTTCTTAACTCATCCACAACAATTTTCAAACAAAAGGGGAAGAAACCGAATTTCATTTCAAACACTGACCAAAAAGGGAAAAAAAAAACTAAAAGAACAAAATAAGTGTAACAGAAACTATGTGACAAAAGCAAATAAAATAGACCCCTAAGCCAGAACTACTAAAACATTCAAAAACAGACCTATAAAAACAAAAACCAAACAAGAAAAAGAATACCCAGATGGATTTTACCTCTGATCTTGCTTCTCTTGATCAGAATTATTCATATTTTTGGAAGATGCACCAAAAACCAAAGGACACCCACAAAACTCCAACTTCAAAAGCTAGCTTCTGTAACATAAAATTAACCTCAAATTAAAAACATTTCAGAGTAACCAAACAAATATATATATATATATATATATATATATATATATATATATATATATATATATATATATATATTAAAAAAAAAAAAAAAACCTTTACTGTGATTCACATAAAAAGATATGTGATGAAAAAAATGACAAAGAAAAGAGAAGAAAAAATAGGTTCTACCTTGTTGAGAAAGAGAGAAGTGAACCATTGAATTGAACAGAAAATGGGGACTTTTACTTGCACTAATGAGAAAGATGATGATAGATCTTTTAGGTCCTTTGGGAATGAGCGAAGGAAGCTTCTTTTTTGAGACCATTTGAACAACCATGGAGATGGGGCCATCGGCATCCATGCTCTGGGACTGGGACATCCTGTCTGATATTATATTCTTCCTTTGAATTTACAAAAACACACCCCCACATCTAATCATATTACAACTTTATTTCTTTTTTCTTTTTATATATTATTTATAACTTTTTTTTATTTCTTCAATAATAAAAATAAAACATTATCAATAATAATAATAATAATAATAACAACCATAGTTGTCAGATCCAAACCGGTCAGACCAAAAAATTGGGAATTGATCTCCAAACTGGTTCGAATAAATTTTAAAAACCATATTCCCAATACTCAAGAGAAAACTCGGCGAACCGGCCAAGTACCCAGTGACCTGATCGGTTTTTGCTAGTTAATCACGCTAGAAAAAATGAAAGAAAAAAAAAAAAAGGCAAGAAAAAATGGAAAATATTTTTTTGCCAATAAAAAAAAAGTCACAAGAGAAAAATAAAATTGGCACGAGCCAGCCCATTTCAATCTGACATTCGTGTACGCAGATTGTGCGCTCTTTGTTGAACCTAGATTCAGATCTTGGATTTGCACCTCCCTACACACGCGAGAGGGAACTTTCTTGGTTACTTTCTTAGTAATGAAAGGGAGAACTTTTCATTATATAACTCATTTCAACTTTGCATTTTTTCAAAGTTGGATAACTCACTTTCCTTAACATAGAGCTTATTTTGAGTTTTAAATTATCATTCACCATTTTGAGCACATGAATATACAAATTCATATTTCTTACGTAGAATAACACAAATTCGAGTAGATCTTCCACTATCGAATTAGTGAGATCCACCCAAATTTGAGTCTGAAAATGATTACTTAATGAATTAATTTATCATAATTTCTTTTAAGTAATGGTCTCAAATTCATATTTTTTCTAAATAATATTTATTAATTGCTTTGATAACGTTTGTTAATTTTAATTATATTTATTTTTAACATATAAATAATAAATACATTATATTATTTAAAATTTCGATTCGACCTTCGTTGAATCTCTGACTCGTGATCTTTTACCTTCACCGATTTTAAGACCGGATCGAGTTTGAAAACATTGATAATAACTCAATCTCAAGTGTTTTTTCCTTTTTTAGAAATAATAATCCTACATTAATTCTAAATGCATTGGGTTGAGTATTTAAATTTTAAATGTAGACCATGATAAATTCTAAATTTCATTTATTTTAACAAAATTTGAATTTAAATTAATTTTTTCTAATAAAATTTAAATTTATATGATGATGATGGTGGAATTGAATAAAAAATATGGCTTGATGGAGCAGGTAGCTTTAACTTATGGGAAAGAAGACACGGATAACACAATATCAGTAGGGGAGGGTAACGATAATAGCGAACATAAAGGAGATTTTTGGTGTAGATGTCAAATGTTTAGCATTGTAATTGCATTTTACAATAGGTGAACACAATAATAAGTAATAACAAAGCGATTATTGTGCAGTTAGAGTTAGTGGAAGCAACTTGGGTGGACCATATTAGTGCGTGTTTGGAATTGATTTCTAACATCTTTTTTAAAATTACGTTTTGAATTATATTTTATTTTTCCAAAAAAAAATTAATTAATTTTGATAAACCGTTTGGAAAAAGTTAGAAAATCTAATTTTTTGTTATAAATAATTATTATATGTAGATATTACTTAAACATCCTTGAGTATATATTTTAAAGAGATTATAATATAGAGTTATTTCAGTAATGTTGTACATACTAAACCCTAACTATTTCTCTATATAAGGGAAGTTAGAGTTAATCTAATAATAAGAGTTTGGAACCCCTTTACTTTCTACATATTTTCTCTCTCTCTCTTTACTTTATTGCTTTATATTGCTTCTTATTGTCTTTGATATCCTGAGTTAATACGCCGATTTACAACACGTTATCAGCACGAATTTGTTCTCTCATTGTTTCAAATTATTTTTTTAAGAAATTATTTTTTTTGGAGATCAAAACACTTTTAAATTTTATTATTTTCATGTATTTTACAAAAACAATATATATA
>CATKHJ010010354.1:0-27484 GCA_949750685.1 Vernicia montana | reverse complement strand
CCACTCAATAAGATGAATGAAAGGAAGTATGAAACCTTCGCCACTCAATATACATATAATTCCAGATAAAAGTTAATTAGCATGCCTAATTTTATTTTGTTTTTATTTTTTAAACTGTATGTAGTCATTGAAAAGCTCCTTGGATAACAAAACCAAAATATCACTTATCCAAATCGTTAATAAGTAATTTCCATTTTGCAGGAACAAGTATTCAACTAAAGGCATGACATTAATTTAGTTGTTAATTGTTGTTTAAGGAAAACAGCCGATGATTTAGTCAATTAACTACAACTGTATAACCTCAAAATTAAGATTACTTATTTAAAAAGGTTTAGTCGTTTTATATATATGTCCTTATTATATTATTTTGAGCATTGGGTGGCTGAGACTGACAGTTTTTTAGTTAATTATTAGCAAATTGACATTATCCTTCTAATTTAGAATCGAACGTTAGCATTCTACTTACGTCAGCACCAGGGATTTATGGCTGAGTTTAGCAAGTGACGGTATTGTTCTTTATTATTATTATTTTTTATTTGGTCCCTATAGACTATAGTCTTGAAATCAATATTCGACTGACATTTTTTTTTATTTTTTTTTTTTTAGTAAAAAGCAACTGATTAGAAATGAGTAGATGCACATGAATATCCCAACTAGATTAGTACATACTTAGTATTCTCATCATCTAACTGGTAACCTAATAAAATTAATAATAAAAAAAAATATTTACAGATAATAAAAAAAAAACAAACACAATCAACTTTCTAAATAAAAGTTAAGACGGTCATTAAAAGCGAAAGTTCTCCCTACCACTAAAGTTATCATACAACAAATCATTATAAAAATAGGGGAAGTATCCCACCATTAGAGGTCCGAATTAGAAACAGCCAATCGAGCCAACTTATCTACAACTTGATTTTCACGAAAAATGTGAGAGACAAAATAGTTCATATGATTCACATAACTCAAACATTGAGACCATTGTTGCCTTACCTCCCAAGGCACCTCTAGAGACTGAGATTTGAACAAGTGTGCTACATATAGCGAGTCACATTCCAGCAAGAGGTTATGCCACCCTTGGTTCCAGGCCTTGTTGATTGCAAAAATGGTTGCTCGAAGTTCAGCTATAAAAGCGAAAGTCATGCCAGTATTAAATGCAAATGCACCGTGAGCATAGCTCCAAGGATTCCTAAAAATCCCACCAACCCCCGAGGAGCCCAGAGCACCAAGGGCAAATTCGTCTGTGTCAACTTTCATCCAGTTAGAAGGAGGAGGTTGCCAAGTGACATTAATAACTTGAGGAGCTTTTCCTAGCCTGCCAGCAATGTTTAGATTTCGAAGAGTCATCAATTCATTAGCACAATTACGCATGGTACCAACATGAAAGAAGTTGCATTCGTGGATGAAAGACCAAAGCTGTCTTAAAGCATGGAAAATATTAACATCCTGGTATCCTCTATTGATGATAGCCGAGCACCAAAGCGTTGCCACTTAAGTACTAAAAGAATGCTTTATGGTCCGAGATATCAAATCAGAGAAAGACCCATCCAAGTATATATTTTTGCCAAATAAAGATCCGACTGCCCGCCATATAGCTTTAGAAAAAGTACAATGTAGCAGCAAGTGATCTTGAATTTCTCCTGCTTGGCCGCAAAGACTGCACTTGGTAGCAAGCTGAAAACCCTTTCGATTGAGCATATCTTATGTGGGAAGATAGCCCAAAATGGCACGCCAACAGACAAAAGATATTTAAGGTGGTAGAAATGCTTTTTAGATAAATTTGCTCCAACCTTGAGAATGTTTACTTTTGCAGAGGAAATTATACATCTTTTTCACCGAAAACTTACCATCCATTGCAGTAGGCTCGAGAAGAAGGTTGACAACTCTTACTTGACGTTATAAATCTGTGGTACTTAGTTTTTACTGATCAAATTGCTTTAGAAATTTGAATTCAATTATGTTTTACTTTGTAGTTCAAGTTCTATACAATCAAAATCAGCGGCTGATTTACCATGGGCAATAGGGAAATCTTTGAGTATACATTAGAGAGGATGGTAATGTTGCTCTGGAATTGTCTTATAATTCATTTACTTTTTAAATTGTCTATTTATTATATTTAATTTAAGTTAAAATATACATTATTATTTTGATTTTGTTAGAATATTATTGAAATTAGAGAAAAAAAAAATAGAATTAACAATTAGATTCAGTGTAATTTAGTACACTGAGTATAAATTTTGTAAGCATATTATATATTTTTGTCAAAATTTTTTATTATCATTAATTAATGTCTCTATACTTATATTTATTTATACAATCTATAAATATTGTTTTTTAATTAAATTATATGTATATATTTATATATGTGTACATTACCCTACTAACTAAAAGCCTTATTAATTTAGAGGTAGCGGTCAGTTATGAACTGTTAGTAGTTGCAAAATAATTGTAGAGCGTTAGTAATTCAACGATTAAATTTAGAATTAGATTGTAAAATGACGAATAATGACATTATTTTATATATTATAATGAATTTTAATTATATGCAATTAATAATTTAACATTACACATAAAAATATATTAATAAAAATAACTGCACATTTTAATTAATTTGTATTTAATTATGTGAATGCATATACATTTAAAAATATTTTAAAAGCAAAAGAATGATGTATATATATTTTTATTTAGTAATAAGTATTTTCATAATTATTTAAATTTAATGGTATTTTTTAATAAAAACTAGCTTTTAAATTCAAAAGCTATAAATTATAGTTTTTGATTCAAAAGTTAGCTTTTAGTTATAATTTTAAAAGTTTGTGATTGAAAATGCAACAATTGGATTTATATATATATATATATATATTACCAAATACCATATGTCAGTTGTTGAATATTCAACCGCTGATCACTAGCTTCTAAAAATCAAATCAAACGGGCATTAAATTTTCTAAATCTGCTACTGATGAAAATTATATATATTTTTTCCTTTTAATTTGTTGGTTATATATATATAAAATAACAACAAAAACCGCAACAACAATAATAATAATAATAAAAACATCTCTCCCTTCACTCTATCTTGTAAGATTCGAATTAAAAAAATCTCACACTAGTGAGATTTCTAGCATACTTATAGATTCATGAGTTATACTCGACTAGCTAGATATAAAAAACATTGAGTTTACACAATATTTTTTTTTAACTCGACTAAATCTCATTTGAATAACAAGTGAGTGCATGCACTTTATGTATATATAAATATAGATATGCATATAATTTAAAATAATTTTATTGATAGTTATAATTCACCCTCTAATTAGTGATAATTCCTTAGTATTGAATTAAAAATTATTCTTTCCTTTATCACCTTATAAAATTTAATTAAAATTTCATATTTTTGAATTTAATTCATAAAAAAAATATATTTTTTTTTATGAATTACATTTTATGAAATTGAACGCTATGACTTTCTTATTATATTTTCTTTTTCCTTATTTTATTTCCATAATCCATGTCATTTCTCCTTTTTCTTTCTTTTTAAGGATATTTTGGAAGATTATTGTATACTTAATAGTAGATTTATTTTAAATATAAATTATGTGAAATTTAATTAAATTTCATTTTTTAAATTCATTTCTATAGGAATTTGTTTTTTGAACTGGATTTCTATAGGAATTTGATTTTTGAAGCCTTTCTTATGCTATGCGTATAAGAAAAATTTGTAGCTACTTCCCAAATAATAATTTTTTTTATACATTCAACTAATTATATTGATATTTTAAAAATTTATTATGAATATACCCATGATTTTGTTATTAATATCCTTTTTATTGCTGCGTAAGAGTTTCATTTTCTTTTTTTGTAACTAGTGTAAGGGGTTTCATTGCATGTTTAATTTCAGATTAGGCTTTATTTTTGTTTAAAGGGGTTTTTATACAAGTATTTAAAAAATATATATATTCTCTTATATATCTATTTTTTTTCTTAAAAAGTACAATTTATTAAATTTTTTATTTTAAAAATACTCTATTATAAGTATATCAAAAATATATTATAAGTATATAAAAAATATATTTTTAAAAATTTTAAAAAACAAAAAAATATTTTTGGAAAAAAATTAAAAAAAATTTATTTGGTGTAATTTTCTCCTGTTTAAATGTTGTTGGTAAATGGGCATACATTAGGGCTTGGGCCTTCTTTATGATTAACTGGATTACTATTATTATTACTTTTTAGTTAAAACTGAATCATTAGTAATATACTTTCTCTCTTGTCACCAAAAAAAAAAATATATATATATATATATATATATATATATATACTTTCACTTTATAAAATAATAATATATATGAAAATAAAATATAAAGCAATCAATAAGAAAGTACCTGTAATCTGGTTGCCTGGTGATTATTGGTGATAACTGAACTGAGGAGTGAGAAGCAGAGTGACGTCGTTGAATCATCGATCGACCGTTAGGCTGGAGGCAGCCCATTTTCGTAAAAATATACGTTTGACTCAATGACAGAAGTTACCAAAGAAAGAAATGAAAATTAAAAAACGCGGCCTCTTTAACCGCTGACTCGCTCGCTTTCAACTCTATCTTCTTCGCCTCTCACTCAGCTCTCTCTATTGCTTCTTCTACTGATACTAGGGTTCGATCTATCTGCTGTCAAAATTATGTCTAATTTCTCTAATCAGATCAGAGCGTCTTCGTCTCTGATCCGACGGCTAAAGCAAAGAATCACGAATCCTGCGGTTCTAACTCACGCTACTAGATCTTTCACTACAACCGAGGGCCACCGCCCCACCATTGTGCACAAGCGAAGCCTTGATATCCTCCACGATCCTTGGTTCAACAAGGTAACAACCCCCGTCTCCTGTTTTTTTTTTTTTTTTAAGTTTTAATTTGGATTTCAATTCCTTGTGGTTTTGAAAACTCGAACCATTTTGTAGTTTATTTCGTAATTTAATGAATTTTTATTCTATCTTGTTTATCGTTCCTTTTTTTTTTTTTAATATAATGAACAGGGAACAGCGTTTTCTATGACAGAACGTGATCGTCTCGATCTCCGGGGACTTCTTCCTCCCAATGTTATGTCTTCTGACCAACAAATTGATCGCTTCAGTAAGTTTCTAAGTCCTTCTAAATCAGCTGTGACCTTTTACATGGAAGTCCAGATATCAGTTCAAAATAATAAATTCTGATCTTCACAGTGGTTTGTTGCGTAATTTATCAAATGCAATAGACTATCTCAGTTTTTTTTTTGGTATTTCTTCCAATTTGAAACGACATACCAACTAAATCCTTTTTTTTTTATATTCGTAACTTCCTTGATCATTAATTTGTAAATTTGTTCATTCACAGTGGCTGATTTGAAGAGGCTTGAAGTGCATGCAAGAGATGGACCCTCTGATCCAAATGCTTTGGCCAAGTGGCGTATACTCAATCGGTTGCATGATAGAAATGAAACAATGTACTATAAGGTGGGTGTCCCCTTTTTTTTTTTTTTTTTTTTTAACTCTATCTTAATACTGGTAAATTGAAGTATGTTTATTGGCATTACTTATTTTTGTCTACATTCGTCCATCAGTGTTCAACATCTTCACTTTATTAAGGCAGTTTGTATTGAGTATACGTTTGCTCCATTATTTTACTCTTGTTTTTCTTCCACAGGCTCATGCATACTAATCATAGATAGTAATAAATGTTCAGTATTTAATTATAGGATATCTGTCCTGTTGATTTGAGAATTTTTCATGTAAATTATTGTAAAAAGAAAAATTGAGGTCAATTGATTAATTTGGAAGTGTTTCTAGTTGTGATGAGAAGAGTTATTTTGCAATACATTTTGCAAAATATTATGATTGGTTTATGACAAACAATTGGGCAGTTTGTGCTGCTGCTTATCGGAGAAAAAGATGGCAGATTCATTGTAAGGTTGTATATGCAGATGAGCCATATTAACTGACTTATTTTTACTTCACTGCAATGTTGGCCGAGAAGTTCCCTTCTGATTCTGTAAAGTCTGAATCTCTCTCTCTTCCGCCCAGTTCATTTGTTTAATAGCATTGGTTCAGAGGTGTGATTCTTGGTAAGAATTGATGGGTATAGCAGTAACTCTTGTTTCTTGTTAAAGTACAAAGGTGGTATAAAGCCCACATCTACTTCTTCTTCTTCTTGATTTATTATTTGTTCGAAAAAAAGAAAGGAAAACCAAAGCAGAGGCCGAGGCAAATCTGCTACTAACACATCTTTTCATTTGATGAAATCTTTCTCCTTTGCTTTCTTTCACTCTGATTGGATTGGTGGGGGGATAGGGAAGCTATTCTCTGACATGTGTTCTCACTTATTTCCATGTTCATAAATTTTTCATCACAGGTTAAATGTTGAATTATCAGCTGCATGTAAATGTTGAATTATCAGATTTATGTTATACTGTTTGGGACAGAAAAACATTCTATACAACTATCCTTATATCTTCTACTTAAGCCCATAACTTTTTTTCAGATTGTAACTTCATTCTTAATTTAACAGGTTCTTATTGCCAATATTGAGGAATACGCACCCATAGTATATACTCCAACTGTAGGTCTTGTTTGCCAAAATTACAGTGGTTTGTTTAGAAGGCCAAGAGGAATGTATTTTAGTGCTGCAGATCGTGGAGAAATGATGTCCATGGTTTATAACTGGCCAGCTGAGCAGGTAATTACTACTTGTCAGTGATTCATTTAACTGTAGAACATATTTGTGGAATTATTCCATTTTAGATTACAAGAAAAAGAAAAGGAAAAGGATCAGCTTTTGTAACTGCTTCGTTTTCTATGCCAATGTTGCCAGGATTTCAGCATGATGTATATGCACAGGCCTTGGACTTGTATGAGTTCCAGGTTTTAATATTGTCCTTACAATTACTTTATTTTTTTTTATTTTTATTTTGGCTGCAGGTCGATATGATTGTTGTCACAGATGGAAGTCGAATATTGGGTCTTGGGGATCTTGGAGTTCAAGGGATTGGGATTGCAATTGGGAAGCTGGATTTATATGTTGCTGCTGCTGGGATAAATCCTCAAAGGGTATGCTGTTGCATATCACTTGTTTTGTGTGGGCATTAAGAGTGATTCTCATTTTGCCTTGTTGGCTTTGAGATTACAAGCTTAGATATGTTATTTACTATTCATTCTCTAATAGTTCCTTTCTATGCTTTTATATGCATCTGGGCATTCCTTATCCCACAATTCATATCGTTTCCAGTCCATGAACTCCATTTTGTGCAAAGCTATAAGGCACTGTTGATCTTAAAGGCTTTTTGCATACTACAACCATTGATGTTTCCATTTTCTCTGGTGATAATCCATAATCTTGCTGCTTCATTGTACATCCCATATGGTCACATCTATACTTTTTCACTATGAATAGAAAAGGAATGAAATGGAAATTTTGTGTTCTGAATGTTGACTTTGGGATCACAGTTGATATAGCATTTAACTTGTTAAAATTTGAAGTAAGATTTAGAGTTTTCTAATTTATCAAAGAACTTGTATTATTAATGTTTTATTTTGGAAGCAGAACTGATATAATATGCAACTTCTCATAATTTGAAGATTCCAATGTTTGCAAATTGACCAAGGAAGCAGCAATTTCATCACTTTTGTTGTCCTGTCACTGAGGCAGCTATTCAGTATATCATAGATACTTGATACTCGCTTAATAATTGCTGCATTATATTTTGTTTTTCTGATATCAAGCAGTTAGAAATAATGTCTATAACTTCCCTATTTTCTTTCACTTCCAATCCGCGTTTCACTATTCATAGTCACTATGTCTCTGGCATGTTCTAATCTTGATTACTTGGCATGTTTTATGACATTTGAGAGTGTGCTCTCTGTTTTATTGTAGACTGCATGATTTTCTTTTATTATTTGATATTGTATCATTACTCTGATTGCTTCTATTTTTATCCATCTCTGAACATGATGTCACTTATTTTCATCTTCTGTTTAACTTGTATTTCTAATGTTTTTCTTTGTATGAATTAGTCTATTTCTTGATAGAATGCTGCTGCTGTGGTTTTTCCCTGTACTAGGTGCTTCCAGTCATGATTGATGTTGGAACCAATAATGAGAAACTGCTCAAAGATCCCTTGTGTAAGTATTTCTCTGTCCAATCATTTTAAAATTTTTTATCAGCACTTTTAGGAAAGATGGCATTTTCTATTTGGAAGAAGGAACTGTTCTCTTGTTGCCAAAACTTTACATGGGTTTCTACAAGAAAAGATGCTGCTTGGATTTGGTAAAATGTTAAAAAGAGCTTGGATTTTTGTCCCTCTCAAGGACCATCTCAAGATCAAGGTATAGTCCCTCATGTTGGGGAAAAAACTTGATCTGAAGCTCATATTGAAAATCTATGATGAAAAAGGTTTTTTATAGAGAATTTAGAATCTTAAACTGAAACTTCTTTGCCAGATTCTTGCACTCTAGCATCATTATTGGTATTCCAATTTTTTTAATCATTATCTTATATCTTGCTTTATACTTTGTTTTGGTTCCCATAACAAAAAGATTACCATATTACTTTTGTTGATAGATTTGGGATTGCAAGAACACCGTCTTGACGGTGATGAGTATGTTGAAGTCATCGATGAATTTATGGAGGCAGTGTTTACTCGTTGGCCGCATGTGATTGTGCAGGTAATTTAAATTTTTGTGTATGTCTAATTAATCAATTAAATATATTGGTGGACTGTCTTTCTTAATTCCCACTTTTCTTGAGATATTCAGTTTGAAGATTTCCAAAGCAAGTGGGCATTCAAGCTATTGCAACGATATAGGAATACCTATCGAATGTTCAACGATGATGTCCAGGTATTTGTATTTCTCTATTTCTGTTATAGCATTTGTTATTCTAATGCTTATTTTTACCCTATATAAATTCAAATCAACCTATAAAAAGAAAAATATTTTATTAATGAAATTAAGGTTCCCTCCTCCAAAATAGTATCTCAAATCTGGATATATATAATGATATTGATCATCAAGTGATAGAATCTTTTAAGACTTAATCAATCAACTGTTTTGTAGATCATGCATGTAAATTTTCTTTGTTTCAACATTTCAAAATTTAATTGTTTTTGCCAAACTGTTCACTTCGCTATACAGGGTACAGCAGGAGTAGCAATTGCTGGCCTTTTAGGAGCTGTAAGGGCACAAGGCAGGCCAATGATTGATTTTCCAAAGCAAAAGATTGTCGTTGCTGGTGCTGGAAGGTTATTGTTTTGCATAATCATCTGATTCTTAGACTAAGATCTATGCATTTCAATTCAATCTTTCTGGTTTGTCATTTGAAGATACAGATTATGCTTCTCAGAGAACTAAGCTTTGATAAGTTCTAGAGAAAATTGATTTTCATAATTTTAGCGAAGCACTAAACCAAGATATCTAAACTGATAGTTGACTGGAATAGTCTAAATATTGTGCCATCTTAGCAATGTAAACTTTATATGCACCGTATGAGATCAATTGAAGACATAATCCACATGAAGCTACCATGCTAAATAAATGAAATTGGATTAATACTGCTGCTATTGTCCAAGATAGAATCTGTGCTAAGGAGATGACCAACTTTAAAATCTATTTAATGTTGTTTTTGAATTAAATTTTAGCAAGCTTCCTCTCTTTTCCATAGTTTTTATTGCGGGAATTTGTGAACTGACACCTGGCACTAGTTTGTGTAGTACAATATCTTAAGGCTCGTTTGCTTAATCTTTGCACATCTACAGTGCTGGAATAGGGGTTCTCAATGCTGCAAGGAAAACAATGGCTCGGATGTTGGGAAATAATGAAATTGCTTTTGAAAGTGCTCGAAGTCAGTTCTGGGTAGTTGATGCTCAGGTGAGAATTGTAGATCTATCATGTGCACATCTTATTTCTAGAACTTTCTTTTCTCTTTCTGATATGCTTGATATAAAATTAAATAAATGCATGCATATTTTCTTTCAGTAAATCTGTCTCGAGTTCTTGACATGACCTGCTTGCCCATTATATAATCAGATATTTATGTTGTTGCATATACCCTAGCATACAACTTTCTGTTTCAAGCTCTAGGTTTGTGAAATGGAATATATGTTGGTCCATTTCTTTAATTCATCATGCATGTGTACCATTAGATTCCCACCATTACTTTTCCCCTTTTCAAGGAATTTTGGCGGAATGCATATTTTGACACTCATACTTTTGCAAAAAGTTTTGTGGCACTTTGAACTTTTAAAATAATCTATTTAACCTCTGAACTTTTTAAAATAGCATATTTAACCCCTCAACTTTTCAATTTTGTATATATTTAACACAGAAAATCCTAATCAGTAGACCGTGTGAAGTTACTCGCATCCTAGCAAGTTAAATCACTAAGAGATTCAATTAAAAAGAAATATCATTAAAACGAGAAGGAACAAAATTTAGAGTCAAAAAAAGGGAGAGAGGTGGATGACTATTAAGAGATTTATTTTTTTTGACACGTAAGTGCTCGTGTTTACATGCATTGAAATTCACAGGTTTATAAGCATTGGAGTGTGAATGTATATAAAATTAGAAAGTGTAGGGGTTAAATTGGTCATTTTGAAAGTTTAGGGTGCCACAAGATTTTTTTTATAAAGTTCAGGGGTTAAATTGTGCATTCAGCCGTGAATTTTTGTTAAGGTAAGAGGTTAGAATACAAGGAGTTTAGTAATGTTTGATTCTAAAAAGAATGCTAACAAAGGAAAAGAAGTAGAACCTATATTAACAAAAAGGGTTTGCCTATCCAGCTGAATAATTCCTTTGAGAACTCAAGATGCAGAGCCATAAAGAATGTTCTGGACTAGCTGGTATGGCAAAAATGGTCTTCTCCAACTGCATGCGCCAAAGTACTGCAAACAGCATGCATCTCTAAAGAACCTTCTATCTCTCTTCCACTGCGAACTGCTGACTTGAATAAATCAGAAGTTCTTCCAAATTTTGTGGACAAACGTACTGTTCAGTAAATATGGTAAAGCTCCCCAGAACAATCTAGAACTGATGTCCATCAATCTCAACAATTGTTAAAACATGACATACATGTTAGGAGATAGATATGTGTAGTTTTTCTCCACAGTTACTATTTTGTCAGATAAAATTCATTGATGCCAACCCAATATAAAACCTGTGATCTAAAATGTGTTGGCTGACCAATATAATGTGGTGGAGGCTTGAGACCTCCTACTTGAATTGCTGTTCAGTGCCTTGGTTTGTTCTTATGTTAAAGTAGGATATGGTTTTCATGTTGCAATCTTTGTCCAAATGCATATTCTCGGGGCCACTTTCCCTGCTAGATATCATAATTGAATTGTGTCTATCCAGGGTCTGATCACAGAGGAACGTGAAAATATTGATCCAGAAGCCCGGCCATTTGCAAGGAAGATCAAAGAAGCTAACCGTCAAGGATTAAAGGAAGGTGCAAATCTTGCAGAAGTGGTTCGTGAAACTTGCACCCTTGATATTGACATTGTTTTATTGAATGCAATGTTATATCTATATTTCTATCCTATGTAGAAAACACTATCTTGATGATATTTTTTGGGCAAAAGTATCCATGATGAATCATCTGTACTTATCCAGGTTAATTTATTCTAATCAGGTGCGAGAAGTGAAGCCTGATGTGCTTCTTGGGTTGTCTGCAGTTGGGGGATTGTTCTCAAAAGAGGTATAGATTGGATGATGAATATCTAATGATATTTCAATCATACTTTGTTGTAAATGCTATATAAAAAGAGTTGGTGAATTATTCCTTGTGCAAACATGATGTTGTGCATATACTATCATTAGGTTTTAGAGGCCCTCAAAAGTTCAACTTCAACTAGACCAGCAATCTTTGCCATGTCAAACCCTACGAAAAATGGTACAGCATTTTTTTTGTGGTTCCCTTTGCTTTTGATAGGAAAGAATGCCTGTTTGGTTTGTGAACTCTGACGCGGTGTTATTTTTCTTCCTCTCTCTCCTCCTGTTGACAGCTGAATGCACTCCTGAAGAAGCATTTTCCATTGTGGGTGACAATATTATATTTGCAAGTGGAAGTCCATTCAAAAACGTTGATCTTGGTACATATTATGGTTTTTGTGTCCTAATTTGAGCTGTGGTTATTCTTCAAATCTATGAAATCATTATTGCTTTCTGATTCAACTTGCTGCCTGATAGAAATCTTTAGATTTATTTCAACCTGAGAGGGATAGTTGTAGGAGTTTACTTCAGAATACTAACATAATTGGAATATCTTTATTAACATTTCAATGTCACAGGAAATGGTCACATCGGCCACTGTAACCAGGGAAACAACATGTATCTCTTTCCAGGGTCAGTTTTTTCAGTTCAATTTCACCATGGACATTTCATGATTCATTTTTACCCAAGTAGTCATCTATATTTCCATTGGTCCATGCAGTATTGGGCTTGGGACTCTTCTCTCTGGCTCTAGGATCATCTCTGATGGCATGCTACAGGCTGCTGCTGAATGGTATTTCTCATATTATCCTTTGTGAATTAGCTTCTATTTGTTGCACATTTCATCAAATGCTGAGAAAACCATTCACAACTGAAACAATTCTCTTTGAATCTTAATCTGTTGGATTTTTTGTATTGAAGATAGTTTAGCTAGACATTGAGGTGACCGGGAATCTGAATCAGGAATGAATTTGGGGGTGGTTGTTAGAAACAGCCCCCTAAAACAAAGCTTTGGCAACTAATTATCTGTGCACTAAAGAAACAATTATCTATTAAAAAATTCTTACGATCGTTTGATAGCAAAGCTTTAGTCATTAACATCAATTTTTTTGACCTAAAACTGAAAATTACAGCCTAGCTGCATATATGACAGAAGAGGAGGTTCTACAAGGGGTCATATACCCTTCAACATCTAGGTAAAGATCAGTCATTTTCTTAACTCTACGCATTAATCTCTGGGGGGTTTTGAAAGGCTTCATAATATACAAGGCTTATGCATATTTCTGACATCATACATAATTGCAGAATAAGAGATATAACAAAGCAGGTAGCTGCAGCTGTAGTGAAGGAAGCCATAGAAGAGGATCTTGCAGAAGGATACCGCGAGATGGATGCTCGAGAGCTTCAGAAACTTAATGAGGTGTGTTTACTTTCACTCAAATATGTTGTTTGAAGATGGATATGGTATGATACTTCATAATGAAGTTGGCCTACCTATGCAAAGCTTTATTGATAGAAGGGTACGCATGGCAGTTCTTCTTCCACAGGGTATTTTATACTAAACCAATGGAAGCCAAAATCATGAGGTTTCAAATTGCTACTTTCCTCCTTCAAGGATAGGAAAGGATTTGTATAGTTTTTATCTTGGCTCGTTGCGTGCTTGATCTTTCTTTTATCAATAAATTAACCAACTTGTATTTTGTGTGGTATATTCATTTTAGTTTTTTTTTTTTTTCCTCCTTTTTTTACCTGACATGAGTGTCTAATCTCTCTCTGATAACAATATTTGATATTGATATTAGTTATGATGGGTTGAAATTAAAATGAGGGGATCTTTTTAAGGTTTGCTGGTTTTGGTTAATGGATTATCTGGTATATTTCTCACTATAATCTAAATAATTACACTGGAAATTCAGAATGCTGAGTTGGTATCATATGAACCTAGCGATGGCTGTGGCTCAGTTTCTGATGCATTTAGCTCATCTTTTCTCCAATGATTTTTTCCAAATTTTCTTTGTTTTAAATAATCTTTTATAGTAGTCTTGTGATGCATGTGAAAGTATTGAATGTATTTCTAGCATTCAGAATACTATGACATGTATGTGCATCTTACAATGATCTGGTATTATAAATTAAAAGGTTTTCCAGCGCATGAGACTGTCAAAATAGCTAGGCCCAGAGAAGAGGAGGCTGTTTGTGATATGAACTTTTTATCTTCAGATTATAATGGAACAACCTTGCAGTTGCACCAATACTTACCCTCAAAATGATTAATCAATAAAAAAAAATTAATGGTTTGAGGATATGGACTGCCTGGTAGCTCATGATTCATGCTTGCTCTCTCTCTCTCTCTCATGAGGATTCTTGAAAACACTAAATTTGACAATGGCATCTGCATGTGATGTGCAGGAGGAAATTCTAGATCATGTGAAGAACAACATGTGGAGTCCAGATTACCCAACATTGGTCTATAAGAAGGCCTGACCCTAAAGTCTTGTCAGCAGAACTGAGGTGCCAGAATACATTGTCATTATTTTTACTATGCAACACATTTATAGCATTGTTTTATGTATCCATTCCATTAAATTATCTGTTAGTTAGCATCAATCAGCGTATTTCAAGTTTCTGTATTCTTTATCATGGGGTATGTGCCTGCAGATCTGAAATATGTACAAGTAAAAGCATATCATAAAATCAATGCATAATTTAGGGATTCTGTAGCAAGTGTTGCCCCTGTAACCTAGAACTGTTAGGTTCAAGTATTTTTCTTTAATATAATTATTGTCAACTTTGTGTCCAATCCGGCTTCCTTCATCCTTCATAATTTTGGAGGACTTTGAGCTAGAATAGGATAGCAATGTGCTACTAACAACTAAATGCTAGAGTTCATTTGCTGTCTCTGAGGCCTTAGCCCGGATATTCAAATTCCTTGTAAGCTCCATTAACTATCAACTTTTATCATTGGACAGCCAGAACCGAGACTGATTCAAAGATTCTCACCACTGCTTAGGTCACTTTTTCTTTCCAGATAAAAAGGGTATCTGATATTGGCTATTTTGTGAGGATGGTGTTATGGTAAGATGGTAGTATTTAAGGAGGTTAATAATTGGGGGAAAATAGGATTATTATACTCTCTCTCTCCAGAAAGTCTCACTGCTATCTAGATTTTCTTCTTGTCGAACCCCCTCCCCTCCATTTGTTCCTTATTAATTTCTAGAGTTTCCTTAATTTTATGGCTGGTTTTGGTCTTTATCCAAGGAGAGTTTTTTGGCCCCTCTTCTTTGATTTGGTTTGATCTTCTTCACGCAGGGCTGATTTTCCTCCTTGGAAGTCATGGATGCCTTGGCTGAGTTTAACTAAATGGCTCGAGACAGAGAATTTAGTGGCAAATTTACAAGAGGATTTGGCTGAGGTGTCATCCATCAATACATCATGGTTTGGATCTTCGATATTGTTTGGAGTTCCGAGTGTTTGTGTTGAGGATCTTCCTAGATGAGAGTACACACCATGAGATTTAACCTAATTAACTATTTTGTTCTTGTATTTTGAGAAATTGACTATTTAATCTCTGAGATTTCACTCTTCTTTCCGTCCAAATTTTTTTAAAATTCCGTCAAAAAAATTAAAAAAATAATTACTAATACTTAAAATATTCCAACAATCACCATCCCTATCACCATCAACATCTAATAATTTCTATTTATTTATTCGGATCCACAAACTTCTCAAATTCATATTATGTTGTATTTTTTATTGCTAATAATGTGAGTATTTTTCATTATTTGTTAAAAAATTGGAAATTTTGAAGCAAATCAATGATCCTATCTAATTCCAATCTGCTAGCAAGAAAATCTATCAATTTTTGGTTCCATTTGTTTGAAAGAAAATGAAATATAATACAAATAAAAACAAAAGAAAACAACAAACAGTGAAATCCAATAGAAGGCAAAATAGAAAATTTAAAGAAAAATGAAAAAACCCATTTCAATGAACCTCACAATAATTGGACTTTCGCTTTCACAGCAAAAAAAAAAAAAAAGGGAGGCAATTGAAGTACTGCCTCTTCGGTCTCAATCGGATCCAATATGAGGATCTGCATTTTTTTTTTTTTTTTTGAAAAAAAAATCAAAAATACAAAGCTTTAAATAACATCACAAAATGTGTGTGTAATGGAGAGAGGGAGGGAGAGAGAGTATGGTTACTGGAGGTTGGAGAGAGAGAGAGAAAGGCTCTGTGATTGGGCCGCAAAGAAGAAGATGAAGATGATGAAGGAGAAGAAGGGGATTAGAGAGGAAGTGTGTGTTTTTGCGTGAGAAAATATTTTTATTTTTATTTTTTTTATAAAAACAGTTATATTAGTATATATTTATTTTTTTAATTTGTAAGGTTATTTTCGCCATTTCACCTTCATTTAACGGTAAATTACATAAAATTTGGACAGAATGACTACTTCCTTTGACAGAGTGAAACCTCAGAGATTAAATAGTCTGTTTTTCAAAATACAGGGATAAAATAGTTAATTAGATTTAATCTCGTGAACTAAATAGTAGTATATTCTTTATGCTTTTTGCGTGTCGCCAAGTTCTACTACCTACTATTGAAATTGCACTCGCTACTCCGCGTACCTGAATACAGGCAATTTCATATTTCCACACATCTTTGATTGTGGTTTTTTTTTTTTTTCCCTGAATTTCAACATCAAAATTTAGTTGTCAGATTTAGTTTGTCCGCCAAAGAGAAAAAGTTAATTGATTTTACAATCTCAATGAAAGATGGAGCTCCTTTTCCCCTATACTGTGAAAGCTAATTCAGAAGGCAATATCAACGGCAACGGACCAAAAATTATAGTCTATTCAGTGTTCTCTCACGTTCGTGTGACCATTCTTAAACAATTCAGTTTAAAAAAAAAAAACAAAAAGGAAAGATCATTCTTAATAATTTTATATATTTTTCAATTTAAAAAAAAATACATTATTTTTATTTGCATGAATTTTTTTTACCAAATATATAAATAATATACATCATGTATGTATGTGTAAAATTACTAATGAAACAATTCAAAAAATCACATTTACAGTGTAAATTTCTCATAATCCATACGTCACGACCTCAATTTGAAGGTTTTTTTTAATTATTTTTTTTTCTTTATCGAGAACTGATGTGCCTGAGAGCTTAAAGATGTGCATTCAAATTCAAATTTAGGCCTCTGATAATGGAGAATGAAATGTCTGTCGGTCTAGTGTACTATGTACAGCGAAATTATAAATTGACAGTTAAATCAATTTTTTTTTTGCCAAAGAGTTAAACCAAAATAACATACTTTTTTGGCATTGCATTGTATTTGTATGTATTGTGGTAATAAAGTAATAATAAAAATATAAATTTGGAATTAGAGAAAACTGAATCTTACAATAAAACAGCAACAAATGGTTGTGATTCATTTTCATTTTTCTTTCTGCTAGAGTTTCTCCATTTGCTATCGCCGCTTCAGTTAGTTCACAGGGCTCCCCCTGACGGCTATGGCTACAGGTGGAGAACCCCATCTTTCTTTGATTTTGCTTGTTTCTATTTTCCTTTAGTTAAAAATAAAGTTATTTTTTGGTCTTTTGTGGTCTCAGTTGATTTTCCAATTCTGGGATTTGGTTGCTATGATTGCGATTTTGTCTAACGGAGGTGATACCATTTTGCTCTACAGCTAAGTCTGTTCCTCACTTCTTCTTCCGTTCTTTTACTGTCTGTGGAAAGTAGGAAGTAGGGGGGAGGGGGAAGAGTTGATTGGCAAGGGTTGTACAGATTGGCGCTTTGGCTTGGATTTTCTTTCGATCTGTGTTTTTGCTCTCGTTCTTGAAGTCACCCTTTTCTAATCATGGTTGATCTAGAGACAGAATAGCTGGGTGTGCGTTTTTAACTCAAATCTTGGGTGGTGGCTTGGGTTGAAGCTCCAAAAATACAAGGTTTTTTGAAGAGATTTTTATTCAATATTTCGATGCGCAGCTCTGGCCTGCTACCCTGCACGATCACCGGCAGCTTGCTCATCCAAGCCGGCGGAGCTAGGATTTTTCGTTTGGGTAGTGGGATTAGGCTACACAAGAGAAGAGCAAGGGTGTTTCTATAAATTCTTTGGCCAATGAGTCACTTATTTATTGGGCTTTAAGTCCATAGCTAAAAATCTTTTAATAGGTTTATTCTTCTTGGACTACAGGTCCAGTTGCAATCCCTTATATTTAGATTTCTCCAATTGCACTTATAGTCACTTATATTTTTGCATGCCTAAAGCCCTTTAATATAAGTAACCAACATCTTCTTTTGGAAAATAAAAAAATAAAAAAATAACGGCAACAAATGAAAATGGGTCCACTGTTTTTATTAGGAGATATTTATATACATTTTTTTTATTTTTTTGCCAAAGATATACAATTCATATTATATACTATCTGATACAAAAATTAGATTTTTTTTTTTTTTTGCCAAAGATATACAATTCATATTATATACTATCTGTTACAAAAATTAGATATAAATTCACAAATTTAACAATTTAATATCAACAAAAATAAATTCAAACAATTATGGAAGCGGTCCAGGTTTCTAACAATTCAACCTTAACCATGGGGTCCACTCTTGTTGAAGAATGAAGATTCAAAATTCAAAATAAACAGTAAAGGGTATGTAGTTTTTATCCACCGCCCCTGACGTTTCTCCAAAACAGGCACAGCCAAAGCACACCCACAGCCAACTATCCATTACCCATAGCCATAACCAAGCAAATTTCATAATAATATTATACTTTAAATTAAAAGTCAAGCTGTTTCTTCTTCTCGGCTGCTGTTTCTCGAATTTTCCTTTTCTCGTTCTCATTTCTTAGGGTTTCACTCCAGAAGTCGTTTGAAAAGTCTAGCGAATCTTAGGGTTTTGTTGAAGAAGATGACGACCATGGAGAGCTTGATAGGCTTGGTGAATAGAATACAGAGAGCTTGTACCGTGCTTGGAGATTATGGAGGTGGGGATAATACTTTCTCTTCTCTCTGGGAAGCTCTTCCATCTGTAGCCGTCGTTGGTGGACAGGTTCTTAATTTTTCTCTCGCTTTCCTTTTTCTTATCAATGAAGAAACTAAAAAAAGCCCACACTTGTACTAATTTCTAAAGCAAACTGCCATTGAAGTCTATTTTAGGATAAGAATTACGCAAATATAGAGAGAGAGAGAGATATTTTAGGGATCACACTTTGGCAATTGTACGTACACGTGCACACAGAGAAAGAGATAAAGTGATTGTATATTCATTTATTATTTTTGTCGAGTTTGGCTAATACCATAAATTTTATTTGAAATTGATGTTGAGAGCAGAGTTCAGGAAAATCTTCGGTCTTGGAGAGCGTAGTAGGCCGAGACTTTCTTCCCAGAGGATCAGGTTTGTGCCTTTCTCTTTTTCCTTTTCTCTCTTTAATTATCATAACCAATAGAGTAAATTAGGTGTTTTGTAATGGTTCTTGCAGGCATTGTGACGAGGAGACCTTTGGTATTGCAGCTTCATAAAACTGATGAAGGATCACAGGAGTATGCGGAGTTTCTGCATCTTCCAAAGAGACGTTTCACTGATTTTTGTAAGTTTGTAATATACTGATATATAATGCTTCCTCTTCAATATCTGTAAAAATAACTGATCCCTCGAATTCTCGTTATTTAATTGCATATTGGATATTGTTTTGTGTAAAAATGCCTATTTTCCCCTTTTGTTCCTCTACATGCTAAATAAAGTTATTGCTTATTGCTGAATACCTTTTTTTTTTCTTGTGTAGCCGTGGTTCGCAAGGAAATTCAGGATGAAACTGAGAGAATGACAGGGAAAACAAAACAGATTTCTCCTGTTCCTATTCATCTCAGCATATACTCTCCAAATGGTGGGTAATTATTATTTTTATTCTCTTACAGTCTTACTCAAAAATGCACTCATGCTTTGGACTTCAACTTGATAAATTGTCCATGAAATTCTTTAGTTGTTTATTATTTTCGAACTGGTAGCACATCTCTTATTCATGTATCCCAATGTTGGAAATGTTAACTTTTTTTTTTTTTTTGCTACATCTTGCAGTTGTCAACTTAACCCTGATTGATTTACCCGGTTTAACAAAAGTTGCTGTTGGTATGTTTTACTTGGTTCCTCATTCTGCATTTAACTTGTACACAGATTTATTTCTTTCAGTCCTGAACTGAATGCATTATTTTCCTCAGAGGGACAGCCTGATAGTATTGTTCAAGACATTGAGACCATGGTCCGCAGTTACATTGAAAAGGTATTGAGACATCCATATGCAGATTGTGCTTGTTTGTGTAAAAGTTATTGGGGTATTGCATGGTGTATGCTCAACTTGTTGGATTCTTTTCAACAGGACCCAGTATAAATTGGGTTTTCCTTAGCGTATAATAAATCCTCCCCTCACATATACATTTACATGTATATAAGTAGCTTGTGGAAAAAACATGCTTGTTCAAAAATGTGTTGATTCATGTTTAAGATTTTGCTTTTGCAGAGATTTCTATAAATGTGTGAACTGTGAAGTGTGATAGGGGATAGGTGAAATGCAGGATGTTGTTATACTGAATTGCTTCTTCTGCGGCGTATGCTATTTTATGTTCTGATTTATAACTACACTATTTGCAGCCAAATTGCGTCATCCTTGCTATATCTCCAGCCAATCAAGATATAGCAACATCTGATGCTATCAAGCTTGCCAGAGAAGTGGATCCCTCAGGTATGCTACTTTTGTACTGTATGTTGGTTATACATCATTGAGAATACTTTGTTTTCTTGGTTAGTCTTCTCTATTAAATACTAATGCTAACTTCCTCAGGTGAACGAACATTTGGGGTGCTGACGAAGCTGGATCTGATGGACAAAGGAACTAATGCTTTAGATGTAAGCTTCAACTCTCTCTTCCCCCTTGATGCGTTGTCTTTTTCATTAACGTTGCTAGTTCCATAACCATGGATAAAAATTACTAAATTGATGTTCTTACTTCAGGTTCTGGAAGGAAGATCTTATCGGCTGCAACATCCTTGGGTTGGGATTGTTAACCGCTCACAGGCAGATATCAACAAAAATGTTGATATGATTGTTGCAAGGCGCAAGGAGCGTGAGTACTTTGCAACCAGTCCTGATTATGGGCACTTGGCTAATAAAATGGGTTCAGAATATCTTGCAAAACTTCTCTCGAAGGTTTGGAATTTCATATGAGCATTTTCAGATGGGATTTAAAATAAGAAAAAAAAAGAAAGAGAGAGAGAGATTATTGCATGATTCTGATAATGACTTGTGTTTTCAGCACTTGGAGTCTGTAATCAGGGCTCGAATACCAAGCATCACATCCTTGATAAACAAAACCATTGAAGAACTTGAATCAGAGATGGACCATCTTGGTAGGCCTGTAGCTCTTGATGCTGGGGTGAGTAGCTTTTCTTTTTCTGTCATTGTTTACCAATATATTATTTCTTGGTGCATAACTGACGCATGATATTGTAGGCACAATTATACACTATCTTGGAACTTTGCCGTGCATTTGACCGGATATTCAAGGAGCACCTGGATGGAGGGTAAGCATCATTAACTACTGTTCTGATTACTGAAGTTATTCTCCATCTGTGTTTTTAAATGTATATCACAGGAGAAGTTATTCATTCCTGAAATTTTCTAACTAATTCTCAAAGCCAAAATGTTGTTGACCAAACTAAATATATGTGATCATAAGAACTTGTGATATTTTTATGTCCTAATTCTCTTATGTGATCAAAGTTTATTAAGTTTTTATGTTATTTGATTCTCTTATGTGGTCAAAGTTTATTAAGTTTTTGTGTTATTTGATTATGTTATATACTGGTAATCTGATGATACTCAACTTTTATCCTAGACGACCTGGTGGTGATAGAATTTATGGAGTCTTTGACAATCAACTCCCTGCTGCTCTGAGAAAGCTTCCATTTGATCGGCATCTTTCTCTGCAAAATGTGAGGAGAGTGGTCTCAGAAGCAGATGGTTATCAGCCGCATCTTATTGCTCCAGAGCAAGGTTACAGGCGACTTATTGAGGGAGCATTGAATTATTTCAGGGGCCCTGGTGAAGCTTCTGTGGATGCTGTAAGTGGTCCGATTTTCTTTATGTTCATCTGAAAATTTTATTTCACTTGGATGTTTTAACATCCAGATGGAAAAATTCAACTCATCTATTAACAGATTTAACATTGCGATTTAGGTTCACTTTGTCTTGAAAGAGCTTGTGAGAAAGTCAATAGGGGAAACACAGGTGAAGTTCTGGATTTTTACATTTATTTATTTTTTTCCTCGAGACAACAGATTTTAGGGTTGTCATAATGCAGGATAGGTTTAAATCATTATGTTGATGACAAAACAGGAATTGAAGCGTTTTCCTACTCTGCAAGCTGAAATAGCTGCTGCATCAAATGAGGCCTTGGAGAGGTTCCGTGAGGATAGCAAGAAGACAGTTATCCGATTGGTGGACATGGAATCATCATATCTGACAGTGGAGTTCTTTCGAAGGCTTCCCCAGGAAGTGGAGAAAGTAGGAAATCCAGGAGGGACTCCGGCTCCATCAAATGTGGACCGATATACAGAGGGACATTTCAGGAGGATTGGGTCAAATGTGTCCTCATATATTGGCATGGTGTCTGAGACACTGAAGAACACAATTCCCAAGGCTGTGGTTTATTGCCAAGTGAAGGAGGCGAAACAGTCATTGCTAAATTACTTCTACACGCAAATAGGGAAGAAAGAGGTACATTGTAGAATCATATATGTGTATATATATATACATTCAATGTATCTAGGTTTATGGAGAATTTGCCAAGCCTGGATGGATAAAGCATCTGATAATTTGTGTTTATGTTACAGGCTAAGCAGCTATCGCAGTTGTTGGATGAAGACCCATCACTGATGGAAAGGAGGCAACAGTGTGCAAAAAGGCTTGAATTATACAAGGCAGCAAGAGACGAGATTGATTCTGTATCGTGGGTTCGATGAGTTTATCTTGTATCTAAATTGTGATCCACTCTCGTGATTGTTGAGATTCTTTTTCCTTGTATCATTGTCATTGTTTGTGTTGTTGGATGGTTTTTACTATTTACGTAAAAAAAAAATTGTAGGCTTCCTTCTTCTTGTATGATATTATATTATTATGCTGTTGTTATTTTCCGTGGTGTGCACTATCATTTTATTATTATAATTATATTTTTCTTTTGTTATAATTGTATTATCAATCCATCTGAATAAAATCTCGAAAAAAGCAAATATAACAACATTGTTTTTGTCGTATATCTCTTTGAATTATACCTTACATTATTTTTCATATTAATATGTAATGTACACATCCCCCAACCTACCTATTGACGTCCCTTTCCTATTCTTATACCGAGTCACTCGCTAATAATTTATGGCAATTTTTTTATTTTTAGTTTTTACAGAGTCCTATTCCTATAGGGCCATGCTGCTAACAACATTTTTCTAACCCCAGCGGTTCCATTATTTTTACTATTTGAAGATCAATAAATATATTTGGCAATAAAGAAAAGGGGAGAATTCTAAAGGCATTAGAGGGATTTAAGAGCTTTGATTGGCCAAGATGGAAAGCTTTATGACGGATTTGCTACTTTCAATGGACTATTTGTATTTAATGATATTGATAGCAGTAATGTGTATGGACAAGAAGAATTGGATTCTAAAGAGATGGATAATTACAAAATTAATGTAATTGACTTTGATTCTCTGATTGTGTTCTTGGCTTTTGCTCTTAGTAGCTCTAATGTGCAAGATTGTTTCTTCCCTGGAGCTGCACATAATGAGAAGCAACTATTCGTGAATTTACTATTAAGAGTACTGGGATCTTGAGCAGCATTTTGTTCATGATTATTTTCCCACTAGCCACAGAGGAATTGGCTATGGAGGTGTGGCACGCACAAGCTTGAGTTTGTGAATTGAGTAGTTCACTTTTATATCAGGAGCTAAGTGAGGTAGAGAATATGGAATTCCTGGTAAGTAGGAAGAATTCTTTGTTTGGTTTGTACTTTGTATTATAATTGGCAAAATTCTTACCTATACTGTCACTATATTCTTATCTCATATTAAGAGTAAATGCTTAGGATCTTACCCTTAAGTTGAATTTCCCAAATGGAAATTATAATAAATGCAATTTACCCCTTAATTATTATTACTAATTCATTTTTTTAATATATTAGGACTAGTTACTACTACTATTATTATTAATATTTTGAACACATTATTCATTTTTTATTATGACAAATTTATTTTATAATGAAAGTTATTTCTAAGAATTACAATTTAACATACATATATTTTGAATTACAGCAAAATTTGCATTTTTTAAATCAATTTCATTTTAAATTTTGATGAGATAGTAAAAGTTCTATTGTCTTTATAATATTTGAATTAAATAAAAAATTATATTTTTCCTAGAAAGTTAATGATAACACGCTTAAAATAATTTTTTTGGAAAATATACTTATCAGGAAATAAAATTCCCTAAAAATGGACATTACACGTTAAACAAGGCCTTAGTTATTGAGAACATTTTAAGTTCAAAATAAAAAGTTATTGAAAACATTATACAAATACCATTTAAATAAGCAACGTTGCTAATTAATAATTGTTGAGGAAATTATACTATATAAACTTTTTTTAATTTTTTTTTAAAATATCTTTTTAGATTTTCAAAAATGTTTTTTTTTTTTTTTTTATATACTTATGATTATAGATGACAATAGGGCGATGAATCTCCGTTTTCTATGGAGCAGAAATTCCCTAAATTTTATCATAATGGGGTGAGAATGATGGATATTCCTCATTAGCGGGGATGAGACGAAAACGGAGAGTGTATTTTTCACCCTGCTGGAATTTCTGTCTCCGTTCTCGTAGAGACCCAATATTATATTTACATAATTATTACTAATATATATATATATATATATATATATATATATATAATTTTATTACTCTCTTTATAATTCTCTCACATCATAACAACTTTAAAAAAATTTATTTAAATATTCTCGTGCTTTTATATATGCTGAATTTTTAATGTTTTATTAAATAAAATTGCAAAATATTTTTAATATATTATGCGTATTTACATTTTAATTTTGTTTGGTTGATACTTTATATGTTTAAATCTATTAACATTTTCTAAATAAATTTATTCATATTTTTCAGCCATTATTTATGAATTTTATAAATATAAAAATATATATTAATAATACTATATATATATATTAATAATTAAATATATATAAGTAATGTATAAAAAATTAATAAAATATATAAGTAATACTAATAATCAAAATATCTCCAATTATATATATATTGTGAGTTTAAACCTAATTAAAGTTTAATTTTTAAATTTTTATACATTAAATTTCACTATTTGCATCTAAAATTGAATTAAAATAAGACAAAAAAAATCAAGTGGGGAACGGAGATTCCTGTGGGAATGGGGAAGCGGACTAAATTGTTTCCATTTATGATATACTTATAATATACCTTTAAAAATAGGGCATTTTTGAAATAGAAAATTTAATAAGTGTATTTTTGAAAAAAAAATATATATATATATATATATTTTATCTTTTTGAAATATTTATGTAAAAATCCAATAATTGTTTACCCCAAGCCAGGGCCAGAATAAGAAGGGCTTGGGGATAGATCATAGGCCCACCAGTGGACCGAAGGCTGAAGATGGCTGACGGATAAATAAAAAAAGCAATCTGCCTTTATATAATAACTCATGGCTATAATAGGCCAAATTTGGGCTGAATAGAGTGGCCAAATTGGACCCAAAGAAAAGTGGCCGACTACAATTTTGGGCCTAATTTGGGCTCTTAATGGGCCCAATTTGGTCTGACATTGGGCTTCACAGCTATAATAATATGACACGTTCAAGATGACGTGGATTCAAGTTACATGGCCCTTCAGATGACGTTGATAGTGGTGACATGTCAAAAGTGATGTGGCATTTACACTGTCACATTGGTTTGAGTGGCAAAATAAGACATATGATGACATGTAACTCTTACGTACTATGATGGTTGATGTCTGATGATATGATTGAAGATGATGTGGCCAAAGTGACATGTCTAAAATGACTTGATTAAATATGATGTGGCAATATTGATGATGTGTACATGATAACATGTCAATTGATACGACATGGCAATTGATGACGTCAATAATGTTGTTAAGTGGCATTTTTGCTTTTGTGGCACATATGACATGGCATCTTGCTGATGTGAATTTTGTTGTCTCGGTGATGTGTCTAATTAATATATCACCTATTAATGATATGGCATTTAATTTATGTGACAAACTTAGGTAGTATCAAGTAAAATTAAAAATTAAGTGATAAATTTTAAGTATTAAATAAGATAGTGATATAATTTTTAAATTATAAAAATATTTAAAATTTTAATTATTTATTATATTCAGTTTGTATTTTAACTTAAAATTTTTGTCTTATTATTTAAAGTGATTTTTAAAATTAATTAAGATTTTTAAGATATGTGTTACCGAACAACTTAAAATGATTGAATGTTAAAAATTTTAATTTTAAATGATGAATGGTGTTATCAAATACTATCTTAAGTTGAAGCTTAATTTAGCCGAGTCTGGGAGTGTCAAAACAGATCGATTGGTCATGTTCTTGTCGGATTGACTTACTTAGGTGACACGAACACGATCCAATCGCGTTACAATATTCTCAACCTAACACGACATAAAAATTAAATAAATTACACAAATACGACATGTGTAACCCGTTTATTTAATAGGGTCGTGTGCAAGTCATGAATCTGACACAACTATTTAACCTGTATAATATTTATAACATGAAAAAAATAATATATTTATTACATAAATCAACAGTAATATTGTTTATAAATCAAATCATGATTAAAATTATAAATTCATTAAAAAATTCATATTTCATATGTTTTTCAAACATTTAAGTAAGTACTATCAAATAAATTTAAATAACATTTTGTTTGTATTTAGTCTTGTTGTCATTTTGTATTTTTATTCATTTTGTTTGTCTCTCCCAATACAATACAAATAACTATTTTAACATTTAATATTACTAAAAAATACACGTGTTATAAATGGGTTCAATCCAACCCAACACGACACGTGAAATTAAACGGGTTGTGACGGATTAATGGGTTAACTCGTTACATAAATCGTTTTAAGCAGTGTCATAAACGAGTCAATCCGTTTACCAATAAAGACCTGCTAAGTCTCAACCTTAATCTTGAAATTTTTCGTGTTTGGAGAATCAAGTTAACGTGTCGTGACGTTTTTTGACACCCCGCCAAGTCATGTGTTAGGCCTATAGTTTTATGGGCTGGTATTGGACTGGCTTGTGTACTGTTGGGCTTCATACCTACTAGTGTTTGGGCCATGCGAGGCCCAATTTAATGCCATTCGAACCTCAGTTTGGTTCGTTTTATGTTCCTTTTTTTTTTAGACGGATATTGTTTTTATTTTTTGATTTTTATTAGATAATAATATATAGAGAGATAAAGTGAACTCCGTACAACTGATATATTAGAATTACTAATAATAGAACAAAATAAAAATAAATTAACTATATAAAATCTAAAATTATAAATTTGTACTATTATAAAAAATTGGTTTTTACTTTTATGACTATATAGCAAGTGTAATATGTCAATGTTATATATATA
>CATKHJ010010317.1:0-12234 GCA_949750685.1 Vernicia montana | reverse complement strand
AAAACTCATCAATGATAAAAGAGCTTATATATATACTACTAGTTTCTGTATAAAATATAATAAAAGATTTTTCTATGAGCTAAAGAACGAAAGTCATAATTGACTCTGCCATAAACAATCTAATTTTTCACTCTTCAATATAGAAATTTTATAATTCCTGATCAGCAAAATGTCAATCACATTTCTATAATAATAGTAGAATCCAATAAAAGAACGAGATAAGGAAAGTACCTACCGAGCCCTAGCTAACCAAAATTTTTTATGTCAGAGAAGCATTGGATCATAAACATCAGGAGGTTCGTTACTAGAACCAGGCCAGAATGCTCCAAATCTAGAACATTGAACTTGGAAATGAGCACCAGCATCAGTAGTGTTTAGCTGAATAACAAAACCTCGCTCAAACCAAAGCCGCATCAACTATCAGGTTAGTTGATACAAACAAGAGTCATCCATGGGCATGTTCATTGCAAAATATCCGTCAATATTTTTGTATCCAGCTATTTAAACAGGAATTTCTTCAACTCAACTTCTGCTGCTCTTTGTTTATGTGGCCATTAAATTAGATATTTGCCGATTAATATGATGCTACTCATCATCTACCAAAGACATAACTGGAATCCCCTTGCTGGAAAAGCTTGAACACTTTACTTGAAGCTCATCACCCACCTCATACTCCCTCTCGCCATTTTTCTGCACAGCAAAGAAAAGATGATGATTTCCATGGAACTGCCAATGAAAAGGCAAGGAAAAGGAGTGAACAAAAATGATGCATCACCTTCATTTGGGATTTTCAATATAAAAAGCATTCTATATAAACATTAAAACATAGATATTTAGATAACTCTCATTACAATTGCATTGCTAGGATGAACGAATTTTCAGAAGTTACTGAGATGTAGTAAAAATCCAACCAATAAAGTGAGTTTGCAGTGCAGGCAATTAATAGTATTATGTCCTCAGAAACAAGTCCTATGCAGTGACACTGAGGAAATTGGGGTACAGATTTCCAATAAAAGATAGACCATTCTAAAATCACAAGTAGCAAGATAATGCATACCTCAAATCGATACATTCCACGAACTTCACCACCCAAATCAAGGACTAAACCATGTTTCCGAATTTGATAAACCTTGGCAGTAACCTTTGTCCCAAGTTTCAAATTTCTTGCACTCATATGAACCTCGACTTCAGCCTCCTTATTATTCAAGCTACTCTCAGTACCTGAAAAGTTCCCAGAACTGGAAAATGGTGAATGGGAATCATCAATTTTAGGTGGGTTTGTTTTTGGCTTGTGATCCTTTTTTGAAGACCTGGAGGTTTTAGATGTACTATTGGAACCCCGACTCAGACCAGCAGATTTCTCCTCCTCATTACACTCTGCAACACTTCGAATTAGAACTACTGGTGGCGATGAAGTTGAAGAATTTACCACGCTTCCATTTGCTGACAACTCGGCCATAGGTTTCTGTTCACCTTGTACATTAGACACACCCTCAACTGAGGCCCAAACCTTGGGTGTTTCTTTCACGACAGAAGCAGATTTTTCAGCCACATTATTTGTCATGGATCCAGGCTGAGGTAAAGCTGCTTTAAGGGACAGTTTAATGTTGCCGCGAACGTCCTGTCCTATGCACATCAAAGAAAGCTGCTGGCCAATAGATACTACATCTGAAACCTTGGACACCTGGTAAAAGGAAGGATGCAAAGACTTAATGAGCAAAAAAGTAAACTGAAAGGAAGGAGGAAACACACTTGAAATAGATTACGTAAAGAAATACATTCATCCATAAGCTAAAAAAAAAAAAAGGCCAGATTTCTGAAAATCAATCTCTCAATCACACAACCTTTTCAACATGTGAAAATCAAATATAATCAAACCATGAAAGGAAACATCATAAGTCGTGCATACTAAATCCTAAATCAACTTTTAAGGGCCATCTTCCAACTGTGAATTGGCTGTCCATCCTCTTTTGTGAATATGTGCCATCAAGGTTAATAGCATCCAATATACCAGATATCAATATCTGTCTAACAAAGGCCAACAGATTATTCACTCTCAGCTGCTACCCACTGAACTTGTACTTTAAAAGTCAAATAATTCTAGTTGCCCAAACCCCTAACCCAATTGAAAAAATAGCAGAGAGAGAGAGAGAGAGGAGGAGGAGAGGGGAGTTGGGATAGGGGTAAAGAGAGATATTCACACATTAACATTCAACAAGAATATAAAGGGAAAGAGATAAACAAACATCTAAGATAGCACTTCACCATGTTATTACATACCGGTTCATGTGACAACTCGGAAACATGTAGCAGACCTTGCTGGCCACCATTAAACTCAATGAAGGCACCATATTCTTTTATTGAAGTTACAATGCCTTTGTAAATCCCACCAATTTCAATCTCGCGGCCAATTACGAAATCAATCTGAAAAGAAGAATTAAGAAGCAAAGGCACTTAATAAGACTTATAACAAGAACAAAATATCTCTATTCACTGCTCAATAAATAGATAATGCAGATGTTTTGGAGTGAGAAAAATATGACGGCTATTCTGCAATGATTTTGAGACAGCAAGACTTCAAACCGTTGCTGCTAAGAGCATTGCACCACAGAAATATAAATGCATTTAAGATGAAACAGTCTTCAGTCACCACTTGCTACTTCATCTATTGCCTTGGGTTGGAAGGGACTGGCATACATCTCACAAGCTCCAGAAGAACACTGTGAAATCCAATTACTTGAATATTTTGCAGCCCTTGCAATTAATGACACTTCAGTTCCCCTAACCTCCCAACCCCGAATTGACTAAATGTTTTCTATTATAGACACAAGTGCCTCAGCATATTCCAACATACACAATCTAGATGAGACTCGAGGTGCTGGTACATCTGGCATTGAGTAGATGTAATACTCTTTCTATGGAAACACAATAACCTCATTAAAAAATCTCACTGGCAATTCATTCATCTTGAAGCCATATGTGAACATAGTTGATTTTTCATAATTAAAAGTTCTCAGTAAACCTATGACAATTTATTCTGTACTAAAACTTCTGAAGTTGTTGGTTTGTAATAAAATCACAGCCAAATTAAAATGACAAAAAAAAACTTCAGAAACTTGTTTAAAATTTATTCTACTTCTCAAGGCTTGGTGGAAGTGGCTGTGAAGTTTCACACAACTTATTGCTTAAAAACAAACCCATTTAATACAAAACGCTACTAAAGAGAACCATATTTCAATCTAATTAAAGAGATTAACAAGAGAGAGAGCTCAATGGAGCACACCAAATACCTTTTCTCGCGCTTTTTCCATTATGGACTGATTTTTAGCAACTATAGTAAGAATACCATTAGAAACAGATAATCGTGCACCTACATCAGGCAACAATACAGTAATTATTATCTGTATCATAATATATAGTTCTAAAATCATTTGAATTTACTTGGATCAACATGCATACAAAAACAGTCATCCAAATGGTTTTCCCATCCAAAATAGTGCATAATCTAGATAAAAGGGTGCCTCTAGTATTGTATTCCAGATACCAGAATCAATTAGAACATGCTCATGTATTGTGTGAATGATGAGTTCTCTGCACCATAGAATGCATATATGGAGAAAAATTGTGATAGTTGTCATTCCCTCTTAACTGATACCATGGCTGATTCATACATGTTCTTGTTAGATACCTCTGAAAGATAAAATCTTCTCAAAAATAACATGAAAATAATGGAATTTGTTTAACAAATAGACAATTAAAAGATAAGGAGGCAAAAAAACCAAGACTAGTAAAGACAAACAATCAATTTTACAAAGATACTAATGATACTCATATATAATCCTACATCTGAAAGTCCAAACTACTAACTTTCAACTTGAATTGCCAATGAGGAAGATCATGTAAAATATTAAGCCTGTAGACTGCAATTTTTAAGAATGCATTATTTCGGGTCAACAAGAAAATTAGAAAACAAGATTATGCCGTCAATATAAAATATTCCAAAAAAATCAATTAGTTAAATGGTAAAATGGTTGTTACAATCTAGTGCAAAATAAACTAATTAATTGGAGCGATGCTGTATAATTTATATGAATGATGATCCAGACCTGTTTCATCTTCAATTTGTTTCTTATGAGCATGAAGAGGGCCAACTAGCCGACGAAGAACATCATTGTTGAACTTAAAGGTAGCTGCATCATGAATAAAAACTATTGAGTTGGAGCACAATAGGAAAACAGCCAGCAAAATCATGTAGACAGAGTACAAAAGATGTTGAAAATTCAACCTAGTCGAGGGCGATTACTGTCATCTTGAGTGCGTGGTGCACTAATCTCTTGTTTCATGTGGTCAAGGATTTGAAGACGGCCTTTAAGCGCAGGCTCTAAACACTCACAAATGATATCTAAAGGAATTCCTGCAGGTTTAATATCCAACTGAATTGCGGTAACTCCATTACGTGTTCCAGCAATTTTGAAGTCCATGTCCCCCAAATGATCTTCCAGCCCCTGGACAAATCAAACATCCCGAAAACTCTTAGAAGCAACTCATAAACGTTTGGCGAGGATTTTCCAAAGCTGAATGTGGACATCATCATTTGACAGAAGAATTAACAATCTCTTAAGACTGAGAACATATTATCAATGACGAAGAATAGCAAGCAAAAGTTTCTAACATCTTTCAAGGACCTTTAGCACAAAGGAAAACACAGCACGAAGCTACCATGTTGGCAATAACTCAAGCAAATTGAAGCAAGCATCTCACCAAAATATCGGTCAGTATTCGGTAGTCCTTAATTTCACCAGTGGAAGGATCAACTTCACTAATAAGACCCACAGAAACACCGGCTACATGTTCTTGTAATGGAATGCCAGCATCCATCAGAGCCATACTACCTATTTTTATAAAGAAAAGGGCACTACATGTTAATGCTAGTTATTCTACAATTAACACAAGGTTTAATGGCACAATCCTGCATTGATTACAAGGCACATATTCATGTTCCCAGGAGTCAAGTACTTCAATATTGAAATCAAAATTCTTTACAGCAATATCAAATGAATATATTAATTTCAGTTTTCAGGAAGATATGAGCTTTTGGAGTGCACAACAGGTAAAAGCCAAAGCTATTATAGTAACAGGCTAAAAAGGCTACCTCCGCAAACAGTTGCCATTGATGTTGAACCATCAGATGCCATGACTTCTGAATTGACACGAACTGTATATGGAAAGTCATCTTCAGGAGGCAAAACAGCAAGCAGAGCCTTCTCCGCAAGAGTTCCTGGTAAGATTGAAGATACCACACACCATTTATTGCGTTGGAAGATTCTTAAGATGTCTAAGGTACTTCAATCAGCATCAACTGCATATGTGAGATCCAAATCCAATACCAAAAAGAAAAGATAGCAGCTAGACTAAGGAAGAACCATCCTAGGGTACTTGAATTTATCGTCTTTTGTCTATTGAGTCTCTGAACTTTACTGAGCCCTCAAATTTTTATTTTTTCAAATTGAGGAACTTCTTTTATTGCAAAAGTAAAACTCATGAGAAATTCATTATTGGTGATTTACAAATTACTAAAAAATTGCAACTGTTTAATATATAAAATTTCAAAAGTTTAGGGGGCATTGAAATGAGTTTTTCTTTTCTATAGCTTTTGTAATTTTCTTAATGAAAAAAAAAGGTGCAATGTTCTTTAATGTTTCTAAACATCCATTTATGAATTTCTCATGTATTTCATTTTTCTAATTAAAAAGGTTTTCAATGTGAAAAAAAAAAAAAAAAAAAAAAAGAAAGCAAAGCTCAAAGGTTCGATGAGGAGCAATAAAAGTTTATGAACTTAATAGACAAAATACAATAAGGGCCCAGGGGCCCTAGGATTTCCAATGATGGAAAAAATCCATAAGAGATGAGTGCTACCAAATATTGCCAACACTGACTGCTCAGAATAGTAACAGTGCAAAGTAAGCATTGATTGGTGATACATAATTGAAAAGTAAGCAATTTAATTAGGGATTTTAAACTTGAAAAAAATGACTCAATAAATGAGACTTATCAATATTTTACTGATATGATCTAACAATATAAAAAGTGCAAATTAGTTACCATGCCCAACTTCACGCCTGTTCAAGCCAACTCGTTTACCAACTTCATTAATTGAAAATGGTGGAAAACTATAGTGAAGCATGAAGCGCTTTGTTGGGGGTCCAACCAAAGATTCCAAGCGCTGAGCATCTCCAGGTGCTCCAAGTGTCACAGTACAGAGAACCTACAATTAAGAATAAATATATTCCTTTAGTCAAACTTATCCAAACACAGCCAGATTCAGCATGTAGATATCTACCCGTTTTAAAAGTAAGCACTATAAGTCAGTAAATATGATTGAAAGAAAAAAAATGTACACTGACCTGAGTATCTCCACGAGAAAAAAGTGAAGATCCATGCAATATAGGTAAACTACCAGCTTCACAATACAAAGGCCTGACTTCATCAAGACATCTCCCATCAACTCTAAATCCTTCCAAAATAATCCTCTTCCGAACAACCTGGTATTTTTGTAAGATTTAAAAAATTGCAGACATGTGAGAACTTAGATGAGCAAAAACATTAAAGAGTGAATTCAGGGGTTAAAAAGTGAGCAACCCCAAGCACGCTTTCCCTAATTGAAAATTAAACTGTCTATCCATGGCGCATCCCCTATTCTCTTGCAAAATAGCTCATTCAGATGCCAAATCCCAAATTATCATATCATAGGAAGAAGAATAAATGTTCTAAAAAAAGTCACAACTGAATGAAAATAGTATGTGTCAGCACTATAATTTTCAAGATTGAAATAACCCAACTCAACTCAGCCTAAATTCAACCTAGTTGGTTTCCAAAATAAACAAGCATGTGTAATATGTGCACCTTGGTAACAGTTCATTGTTCAAAACAATCCAAAATAAAAGGAGAGGAACATGGATCAGTCATGTCAACAATTCACTTTTACCGCTATATTCTGGGAATAAACATAAACCCACTAGATTTCCATGTTTCTTTTTTTAGATAGCTTACCTGTTTCCTTACTGTGTCTACTGCCTTTGGAAGGACTTTTAAGCTTTCTTCATCACATTCTTCTTCAAGTGTTCTTCTTACATCTCGCGTAATGTTATCTAAAGCCTCTCCACGTTCAAACTGAATTGAGTGAAAATAAGCATGATATAAAACCAGAAAAAGGAAGTATAAGGCACAGATAATCATATTTGCGATGTTTGTTTCCTTGCACAGACACATTTATGTGCACATGCAAAGAACATAAGCTTTAGAAAATTAATTCCTCAAATGAAATGGTTGTTGCACAAAGAAGATAGTATGCACCTTGCCATATGAGGAATCAGTAAAAACAGATTCAATTTGTGCTTCTGCCAAGTTTCTAACTTTTTCTAATGTTTTTTCAGACACCATAGAGAGTTTATAATCCTTCTTATTCTTCCCAGCTTTTGCAGCAAGTCTGATTTGAGGTTCAAGATATTTAACCGCCTGAAAGATCAAAGCCAAGCACCTTAGCATTTCTCTATTAACAGAATCTCAACGGCAACTACAGAAATTATAATGACTGACCTCTGGATGTGCCAATCTCAACCCTGCTTCTAGATCTTTCTCTGATATCTCTCGAGCTTGCACATCTATCATTAATGTTTTGTCTTTTGTACAGGCATATACTAAGTTCAGTTCACTTAAGCTAAGCTGCATTAAACACAACAGGCACCAATAATAGTATCAGACAAATGAAAGCACATACACAATGACCACATACAAAATCCATGTACTAATGGCACAATGACCATTGACCACTCTCTCAAAAGTTCTATTCTTTTCCCTCTATTACCATCCCAAAGTAGCAGGAGGGATCAAAGAAAGAACTTTTCCATTTCTTCCATAACCAATCCAGAACCGGGAAATACCTATGAATGTGTAAGCAAATCCTCACACATATGTGAATGGCTGAATGCTATAGATACAGAAGATGTCTGATCCATTTGAAAACTGATTTACAATGAGATATTGTTACCCATGTAAGAGAAACTCTCCACACTCATAAAAAATTGGTCACACTACTCATACTTGTCCTAGCTTGACTACATGCCCCTTCTTGAAACTCAATTGTGCCACTTGAAATTCAGATGAAGTTAGACAAGCAAGCAATTGATGTTAACTATTACCTCATCCACTGTAGGATTAACAATAAATTGGCCACAAATCCTTCCTATGCGTATCATTCCAATGGGTCCACCCCAAGGAATATCTGATAACATAAAAGCAGCGGATGTAGCATTAGCTGCCATTACATCTGGATCTTGTTTTCCATCTGAAGAAAGAACACTAGCCATTACCTATGAATTAATAATATAGGTCAAGAGACATAATGTGCAAAAGGGGAACCAAGCAAAATTTACACTGAATTTATAAAAACAAAAACTCCTATAAAGTAACATTATACCTGAACTTCATGGTAAAATCCAGCCGGAAAGAGTGGTCGTATAGGTCGGTCAATGAGACGACCGCATAAAAGTTCACGTTCTTTTGGAGCACCTTCTCTTCGCATGAATGTATGAGGAATTACACCTTGGGCAAACTGCTTCTCTTGGTAATCAACCTTTCAAAATGAAATTACATTTCCGTTTGAAAATGTTAGCTTGACTAATTGATTTAAACAAATTGTACATATAGAAAATGAATATGGGAGATTTGACCATACAGTAAGTGGCAAAAAATCTCGAACAGAGTCGCCTTTAGAGGAAGTGACAGTGGATAGCACTTTGGTTTCATCCATGCCCAAAACGACAGCGCCATTAGCAAACCGAGCGATTTTCCCTGTTTCAAGAGTAATAAGGCGCGATCCGATTTCGAATTCTTCTTTGAAGGTGTCAAGGACCTTGGTGCCGGCGACAGGTGGGTCTGGATCAGAGGGAGCGAAGCCAAGGCGGCCACTGCAGATGTTGCGGAAGCCAAGAGCACGCCATGTGAGGAAACGAGGGAGATTATTGAGAAGAGGATTGGCTCTACTTGCTACTGAGGACATTGACTACTCGAGAGAGAGAGAGAGGAGAGGAGAAGGAGGGTTTAGGGTTTAAGGGGTTTAAGCGCGAGAGAGTTTTTTAGGACTGAGGAGGGAATTCCAATATGTTATTGCTCAGCTGACGTACATTTACGGCCATTAAATTATGAACCTGAGGTATAATTATTTTTGTTAGTTGTGTTAATTTTTCTAATACTATTTTATTACATTAATGGTATTTTAGGAAATAAGAATAAAAATAATTTTATTATAGATTTGTTTTAATTAAAAAAATATAAAAGTGGAGTCATTTCAAATATAAAAATTAATTTGTAAATAATTTTTACTTGTAATTCATTTGTAAATTAATTTTATATTTCTAATTAATTCATTTTTTGGAAATAATCCATTTCATTTGTGTTTAAAATATTAAAAAAATATTGATTTCAATTTTATGAAATTAAACATAATTAAATAAAATTTTATTAAAATATCTTAAATCTCCAAAATGAATTTGATCATAAAACTAACAAAACAAACTATATGAATAAAAATATTTTTTTTCTTTCCCTTCCCTTTCTCTCTCTTCTTGCTATGGTTTTCTCTTCTCTCTCTCCCTCTCTCATTTTTCTCCCTTTACCTTCTTTTTTTTACTTGTTTTTTTCTCAGCTAATTTTTTATTATTATAAATATAAAGTATAATTATTTTTTAGTTATTTTATTTTTATAATAATATTTATTATGTTGAGGATATTTATAAAATAAGAACAAAAATAACTTAATTATATATTTGTTTCAGATATAAAAACGTTTTAAATTGTTCCATTTCAAATATACTAATTTACTTTGAATTCATTTATATATAAATTTTATTTATTTCTAATTCTTTTGTTACAAATAAACTATAAATGTAATAAATTCATTTTTGTTAAAATAGATAATCATTTAAAATTATTATAGATTTGAATTTGAGTTTAATGTATAAAACTATAAAAATAGGCACGTTGATAAATTTTAAATTTTTGTAAATCGGCTTATTATAAAACAATATATTAAAGACAATAAGTATAAATATAAAATAATAAAGTAAAGAGAAATAGAGAAAAATATGTAGAGAAAAACTCTTATTAGATTAATCATAACTTTCCTTATATATAGGAATAGTTAGAGTATTGTGTATACAAAATTATTGAAATAACTTTATATTATAATCTCTCTAAAATATATATTCAAGAATGTTTAAGTAATATCCACGTATAATAATTCGTTTATAACACTTTCTCTTGAATATTACTTGCACCATGAATATGTCTCGTTAAAAATTTTCTTAGAAAAAAACAGTGGAAAAAATATAGCTAAGGAAAAAAGTATAATTCATGCACTATTTTGTCATTGCACAGATTGTTTCATTAAAACTTTTGGTCAAAAAAACTATGTGGGATAAAAACTTAACTAAGAAAAAAAAGTACAATCTCATGCTGATTTGCTCCCCCTAATGAGGATAATATTTTAAGACAACGCATATTAATCGATGAAAACAAGCTGTTCAAATATGACATTAGGGGAAAACTTAGTAAATAAGTTTGTTATATTGTCAATCGAGCGAATTTGCTAGATATATATTTCATCACTCTTTTGGACTTTATGCCTGTAAGAGAATTTAGGTGAAATATATTTAGTTCGATCACTCTTGATATATCCACTTTAATTTGTGCAATATATGTTGCGCTAATTTTAAATAACATAATGAGAGTATTTTTATTGAGGTATTTCATGACCATAATTTGCTTTACAGACTTTTATGAAATTGCAGTACCACCATAAGCAAACATATATTTAGTATAAGATCTGCCATTATAGGGATCAGATAAATAACCAGCATATGCAAGATAGCACAATAGTCCTCGAAAATAACACAATAAGTGTTTTATACCACTCCAAATGTCTCTTGGTAAGTACATAACTATTCCTTGCTAGGAAATTTACTACAAATGCAATATCAAGCCTGATGCAATTAAATATGATACTTTAAGATCAAATAGCTCTTCGTTATTTTTTTTAGGTCTAAAAGAGTATTTCTTCACTTAAAGTGAGCGGACCATTTATTGGTGTTGTAATACCTCGAATTTCGATTTATTATTATTGGGTATTTATTTGTGATTATTTAAAAAGGTTAAATTAATTTTAATTGATTTTAGATTATTATTATTATTATTATTATATATGAAGATAAGGAATGAAAAAGTAAAGGAAAGAAAAAGTAAAAAAAAAAAAAAAAAAGAGACAGAAACGAGGAAAGAGAAACAGAAACCGAGAGAGAGAGAGAGAAACAGAAAACAGCCAAGATTGCCGCCGTCCGGTCATCAGAAAGCTACACGCGCCGGACCACCAGAAAGGGGAGGAGAAGATGCTTCCAACGCCATTAACCCGGTCACCGTCCGCCGCCTAGCGCCGTCGCACGCGCCGCCGAAGCGGTCACCGGCCAGCAGACTTTCGACCACCGTTTCGTCGACTTTTCGACCTCCGTTTCAGACGATTCTTGTACCGTTGGACTCGTTATCTCGTAATCTTTGATTCGGTATCTCATTTGCGAATTATAGTGAACGTTTGAATTTTTGCCTATTTACGGTGTAATTTTAGATTTGTCGACGCGTTTTTCGGCAATCCGTCAGTGAGAAAATTAAGTGGTGTATATTTTCGGTATCCATGCTTCGATACAAATTTATTGACACCAATTTTACCGCTATCTGACACCGTTCATATTTTTCGATGACTTTCCGGCGACTCTCTAGTGAGTGCGTCCGACAGTCCGGAATTTATCCCTGATAATTAATTCGACGTTAAAATAATTTATTTCGGTATAGTGGGATTATTATGAATTTTAGATAATCAGTTGTAATTAAATTTTATTCCTAATAATTATTTATATTTTATTTGCTAGATCGTCCAGGACCATCTTCTTCAACTCCGGGTCCTAGTAATTGATCGAGTCTGATTCTTCAGCACCAATGTTGTGAGTGATTCTAATATACTTATCTTCTTTCCATGCATCTACATTTGTTGTATGAATATATTTTATATAATTATGCATTATGAATAATTATTGAACATTCTGGTGCATGTATGTGATTGATTAATTAATTATGTGTTGCATAATTATTGTGGATGCTGGATGGTATTGGAATGACACAAGGATCACT
>CATKHJ010010289.1:0-16273 GCA_949750685.1 Vernicia montana | reverse complement strand
TTGACTATACATCATTTAACCAATAAATAATGGTAGGGTTCGAACTTCCAACTCCTTGGAATTCTACATTAGCGAATTGAATTAAAGCATCATTGGGCAACTTTTTTGGTCTAAATTAAAGAGAGAGAATATGGAAGTAGTAGATATGGCTATATGGGGTATTCTTTTGTATTAAGATTTAAGGTACAATTGTTTTGCACCGTCCAGCTCTTACTCATTTTGTATAGGTGTCAGAATCTATGCGTCAAATAGCACTAATCCATCTTTAAGTGGGGAAGCATTTACCTGCTAAATGTGGAAAGACTCTGCTCAATTCAATAACAGTGTCAAAAACCAACCTCATTTATTTATTTATTTATTAGTGGTAAGGAAATATTTGGTGTACTTTTCCCTAAAAACAAAAAAAACAATTTGGTGGACTTTTGTTTGTATCATTTGAAACTAGAAGTTGCTATTTTAACTCTTATGTTTCTTCCAATAATTGTGAAGCACATTCATTCTTCTTTTGGATCAACTTTGCTTTTTTATAAATTATAAATGGGAGTCAGATAGGAATTTTATATTTAAATAAAAAAATATTACACTCATCACACATCAATATATTAAAAAAGATTTCACTGAATTTATATCAAAATTAAAATTTAAAGCATTACATATAAAGTTCTAAAATATAAATACACCATCAATTTTAAATATAATAATAAATAAAATTCAAACTCTTAATTTTAAAAATATTTTTGAAAATAAAAAATTATATTTATTGGCTTATATTTTTTATAATTTGTTTTTAATGCATTTGCTTTTTTATTTTTTAAAATTCAAGTGTTACATGACATATAACTTAATAAACACGTTGGATTTGAATTTAAAAAAAATATCTAATTTTCAAAGAACCAGTTTACTAGACCTGCAATTTTCTTCATAAATTGTAGTCTGAGACCTTACTCACGATTAAGTCTTAGATATAAAAGATGAGAAAACTCTAGCACTAATTGTTAATTATTCAATAACTTAAATAACTAAGAGATATGATATCATCTGGTGGACGTGCCGGAGTGGTTATCGGGCATGACTAGAAATCATGTGGGCTTTGCCCGCGCAGGTTCGAATCCTGCCGTTCACGTTTTAACTTTGAAGTCTTTTTGCTTTTGCACGTTAAGGAATAAGGATGAGAGAAGGCACAACTGAACCTGTGCCAGACAACTCCGACACCTAATGCTAATCATCAACTACTCACAAAGTTATTATCTTTCAATTTACAATCTCATTAAGCAATGCAAAACCATGTCCCAGCTCCACCAGCTACATGCTCACTCTGTTACCAATGGCGTCATTTCTCTTATTTCTTCTCAAATTTTAACCAGAATTCTCTTCGCTCTCACCGCCACTGCAACTCCCAAATCATCCCCCTCTCTATTGCACTATGCAGTCTCAGTATTCAATTCTATCCCTAACCCATCACCCTTTTGCTATAATGTTATCATTAGAGCTCACACCCTTCATTCCTCTCCTCTCCCCGCTCTCCATTTCTTTGTCCAAATGCGCCGCTTCTCTGTTTCTCCTGACTTCCACTCCTTCCCTTTTGCCCTCAAAGCTTGCTCACAGCTTCGCATTCTTTCGTTAGCCCAATCCTTTCATTCTCAAGCTCTCAAATTTGGGTTTATATCAGATTTATACGTGATGAATTCGCTCATTCATGTTTATTCAGTATCTGATCGTTTAAATGATGCTAATCAGGTGTTTGAGGAAAGTTCTCATAAAGATGTTGTTTCTTACAATGCAGTGATTGATGGGTTCGTTAAAGCTGGTGATGTTGAAAAAGCGCGGGAACTATTTGATAGGATGCCTGTGCGAGATTCTGTGTCGTGGGGTACTCTTATGGCAGGGTATGCCCAGGGAAGCCATTGTAAAGAGGCAATTGAATTATTTTACCTTATGATGGATTTAAAGCTTAGACCAGATAATATTGCTTTGGTCTCTGTTCTTTCTGCTTGTGCACAACTAGGTGAACTGGAAACAGGAAAGCAAGTTCACGATTATATTGAAAAGAATAGGATTCGAGTAGATTCTTTTATATCAACTGGGTTGGTTGATTTCTATGCAAAGGGTGGGTGCATTGAAACTGCTATAAAGATTTTTGAATTGAGCCCTGACAAGAGTTTGATTACATGGAACGCAATGCTAGTTGGCATTGCAATGCACGGTGATGGTCAGTTACTACTAAATTACTTCTCAATAATGATGGAGGCTGGGGTTAAACCTGACGGGGTTAGCTTTTTAGGAGTTTTAGTGGGATGCAGCCATGGGGGTCTAGTGGATGAAGCCAGGAAGCTATTTAATGAGATGGAATCTACTTATGGGGTCCCTCGAGAGTTGAAACACTATGGGTGTATGGCTGATTTGTTAGGGAGAGCTGGGTTGATCAAAGAAGCAGTGGAGATGATAAAGAGCTTGCCTATGGGTGGTGATATGTTTGTATGGAGTGGTTTGCTTGGAGGGTGTAGGATACATGGGAATGTTGAAATTGCAGAGAAGGCAGCAAAGCAGGTGATGGAGTTAAAACCTGAAGATGGTGGGGTTTATTCAATCTTGGCTAATGTTTATGCCAATGCAGAGCGATGGGAAGATGTAGTGAAGATTAGGAGGTCAATGAGTAGCAATAGGGTGGTAAAGAAGAATGCTGGTTATAGCTTGATTCAATTGGATGGGGTTGTACATGAATTTCTTGCAGGGGATAGCTTACATGCACAAAGTGATGAAATATATATGGTTTTAGATGGAATTAAGGAACATCAATGTGAGGTGTGATGGTGTAATAATTTTGCCTGAACTTTCAGCATATAAATGCTAGTCTATTGTGACCTCTTGGGAACTTTCACAGCAGAAATTTGGGTACAAGGGGGCCCCCAATTTGTATCTATGTGCAGAAGTTTCAGGATATCTTGTTTTAGTGGATAAAAAAACCATTTTTTTTTTTTAAAGTTTTAACCGTGAGAAAACTGCAGACAGGCATGACGTGTTTGATACTGTGCAATACTAAGTATTATTCTTTGAGCTTCTACATTGCACTGACTGATTCCAGAACTTCTCCTACCGTCACCTTCAATAAATTCCAAGAACCTAGCTGGGTAAAGACAAGTCAAGAATCTCTTCAACAAACGCCTCCTTGATCATGGCCTTCAGGTCAACTGTAAGTCCTTATTACTTATTTTTCTTGTTAATTATTATTGGATTTTTTACTTTTAGTTTCTAATTACTTAGCTACTGTATAATATATATGTTGTAGGGTTACTGGAAATGGATGGTGAATCGCTTAAGAGGAAGTGCAACATATGGCACCTCAACCTCACCAAAAATGACAGCTGATTTGGGTTATATGTTTGGCGAAGAACAGCGTACGAGTAAGATACAAGTGAGAGGTGAGTTTGTGCCAGTTTATGTAGCCCTTGGATTGATAACTTTATCAACCATGCTAGGGCTGCACACTGCCAAGCAGCAGCTGATGTACTCACCATCCGTGCGGGTAAAGAAGAAGTTAAGGGAAACGATTCCTGAAGTGGTGTATCCTGATAAAGTAGTGGATGAGGCCTATAAATTCATTGAGAAATCATTTTTCAGGAAGGCAGCCCATGTTCAAGAGTTTGAAAGTGGCCTTCAGTCCATACCTGATCCCATTCGCAAAGATATTTATGCTTATCCACGTCGGGCTGAGACTCTCAAGTCTATTGGAATAGATCCCAGCCAGCCCTGAATCCACTCTTTCTGCTGCCTGTAAATTTGTGTCGACAAACCGTCTGTTTTTTCTTTTGTAGCTTCTTTCGAGGACAGCAGCAACATTTCTGAATCCTGTTGTATGAATAAATTAAATGTTGTTTGCTTAATTAGTCTGTGCTAATTGAAATATTACTAAAAATTCTAAATTAGAAATTGGAGTTCTCATCCAAGATGATTTGGTAGATTCTAATTTTACAACGAATATGCATTGGACTTGACCATAAAACATACAATATACCTCTCATTTTCTTTTCTTTTGTATATCAAAATAAAAAAATAATAAATAGTATTAATTATTTAAGAAACATAAACAATAAATACTCTTTAGCTTCTTAAAAATTATGTACTAATCTTTTGATTTAATAGTACTGTGCTGAAAGGTGTCGAAATAGTCATCAAATATGTATACACTGAAGCGGCTAATTCCAAATTGGTGTCGTGATGTCTATATTTGGAGGATGTTGGTACTGCAGGATCCATGTCCTCTATAGTCATTTAATGTCCTTATCCACAAGAGATACTAAATAGGACATGACGTGTCAATTCGTGAGCATTCTAGGTTAGTTCTGTCCACTGTTTAATTCGACAAGTGTCCATTAAATTTCCACACTCTGCTACGTGCCTCCAGAATCCTCTTCTAGACATCACCATCTCCTATATATTTGCCATCGCAAACACTGCCTACAAAGCAAGAAACAACGATTCTGTCTTTCCCAATCTTTCTACTACTTTGTCCTTCAATCATGGCTTTCAGATCAATGGTAAGTTTAATCTATATCCACTTATTGATAGCTAATTTCTAATTTTTGGAAGGAATTAATTGATGTTTAATTATGATGATGATTATGTGCAGAATTATTGGAAATCTATGGCAAATCGGTTAAAAGGAAATGCAACCTATGCAACTTCAAGCTCTCCAAAAATGAGGGCGTATGCTCCAACAGCAGGTTTCAGCGATTCTCATCACCACCACCAAGAAAAGCATAACAAGAAGGCAGTGAAAGGAGAGTTCGTGCCTGTTTATGTGGCGTTAGGGATGATAGCTCTATCAGTATCTCTGGGTCTTTTTACTGCGAAGCAGCAGATAATGCACTCCCCAAATGTGCGGGTGAAGAAGAAGACAAGGGAGAGTATACCAGAGGTGGAAGACCCTGATCGAGTGATTGATGAGGCTGATAAATTTGTGAAAAAGTCTTTCTTTAGGAAAGTAGCGCATATTCAAGAGTTTGATAGAGGTCTTCAGTACATGGCTGATCCTATTCGTAGGGACGCTTTTGCTCATAACCAGCCTCGCGCTGAGACTCTCAAGTCTGTTGGGGTTGATCCCAAGCTGCACTGACCTACCTAAGGAAAAAAAAAATGTTAGTAGGTTGAACATATCATATTACTATTTAAAGCTGCCTTGCCTTTTGTATCTAAAATTAATAATGTTATTATAAGCTAATGTACTTGGGCGGCGGAGAAAGGTGCACGGCAGAAGATTTTTGTGTAATTTTTTTTTTATATTGAAAACTTTTGGATAGTTTATTTGTAAATTGTTAGGAAAAAACCTTAATCGTGACGACTTTTCCTAAAATCCAAGACAAAACTGCTTATAATATTTAGTGAAGTGCGCATTCGGGGAATCGAACCCCGGTCAGTACCGTGGGAGGGTACTATGATACCACTACACCAAATGCGCTTATTGCTGTTGGTCAAACAACAATATTATCTTACTACATCAGATGCGCCTTCAGTAGCAGCAGCCTGTTTCGATCAAAGCTAAATATATATAATAAAACATGGTTAGATTTGGCCTTCTTTTTAATCATCAATGGATCTGGCAAGGATTTCCTTTGATTAAAACTAAGCTTAGTATGGGCAAGGGGTTAAATAAATATATATAAAGTGAAAATATAAATAAAAGTAATATGAGAGTAAAGTAAATAAAATTTTAGTGGTAATTTTCTAATATTTAAGAGTTTTGGGACCATCTCCTAAGACTTGGAATAACTAGCTAGCTACCATGCCATAGTTCCTATTAGTCAATTATTAATTTTATGGTGAATTCTATCAAAAATGTTAAACAATTTGAGCTTAGCATTTAAAACTCATTTAATTGTTGCCCAATATTAATGTTGGGGACCGATTCCATTAAGCTGGATGTAACAAAATTTATTGCATATTAATTAAATAGTCTTAAGTATGCAATGAATTTAGACCGAATCAAATAATGCATGAGTTCCCAACTTTCATACAAGCTGTTCTGGAGTCTGGACTCCATAACTGGCCCGTTTTATCAGGCCTGTTTGAGCCCAGACTCTGCATAAAAAATTTAGCAAGACATTGACAGAAAACCTTACAAGTTTAAATTGAAATATTAAATTGTTCATTTTCCAAATTTCAATTTTTTTTTTTTAATAAAAGGGATCCCTTCTACTACAGGGATATTTTTTTTTAAAAAAATTAAATAATATGTTGAGGATATATTTTTTTAATTAAGCCAAAGAAAAATAAAATGACAGATTAACCGATCATTAAAGCCCACCAATGAGCAAATTACACAGCAAAACTGAAAGAAGCAACATTTCAACGAGGAGAAAAAGAAATGAGGACTAATTAAGGTCTCTTTCTAAAAGGCATGATGTCCCTCACTTTTCTTTAAGATTAAGCATTTTCTATTTTGGTAGTTCTGCCACACCTTCCAAACCATACAACAAAGCTAATTATTACTCAAGGTTTTTCAACGCTAATACTTTTTCTCTTCTATCTCTTCTTGTTCTTCATCAACTCATTCCATCTTTATTTTTTTTTTTCAAAACTGTTACTAGCCAATTTAATGGTAGCATAACAATATTATATATATTACTCTCAGCTAGCTGAAATGAGGACTTCAAAAATTTCAGTGGGGAATTCAGATTATTGTCTATGGATTCTTGGTTTTGCAATGAGTATAGTAATGTTGATGGCAGTGTGGCGATCTTGGTTTGGTAATGAGGTTTTTGTTCCAATTCCAAGTCAAGATTTTCAATTTTCATTTACTGGTAGTGTCCCTTCAAAAGGGCATGGCTACCCTCCAATTCTTGCTTATTGGATTTGTGGTACTAGTGGAGACAGTAAAAGAGTGTTAAGGTTATTGAAAGCAATTTATCATCCAAGAAACCAGTATCTATTGCAATTGGATGCTGATTCATTAGATTATGAAAGGGAAGATTTAGTTGTTTCAATCCAATCTGAAAGTTTGTTTAAAGGTTTTGGAAATGTTAATGTGATTGGAAAAAATTATGGTATTAATAAGGTGGGATCCTCTGCTCTTGCTGCAACACTTCATGCGGCTGCCCTGTTTCTCAAGCTAAACAAAGATTGGGATTGGTTTATTAATTTAAGCCCTGCTGATTATCCACTAATGACTCAAGATGGTTTGTATAATTAGGACAATCTCTTTGCTTACTTCATCTAATTGAAGTACATGATTTAATTGTGATGATGATAATTCTCTGCGCAGATCTTCTCCATGCCATCACTTCCTTGCCAAGGGATCTCAACTTTATAAAATATCATTCTAGCCAGTCTGAATGGAAGCAGTAAGTTTGAGCTGTGCTTGTTTTCTTCTTCATATCTAAATCTTGAATTTCATAGTTGAATTTCAAATTTGGTGCAGGAGGCGTAACATAGACCAAATTGTTATAGATCCCAGCTTACATCTCCAAAAGAGCAGTGATCTTTTCTATACTGTAGAGACACGAAAACCAGATGCTTTTAACATCTTTGGAGGTTAGTAATCATTCCTTGTTAATGTCAAACTGCAATTATTGAACAAAACAAATTTTTAATGTCAATCGGTTATCGATTACAGGTTCGCCTTGGATGATTCTCACAAGAGGTTTTATAGAGTATTGTATTCAAGGATGGGACAATCTGCCTAGAAAACTAGTAATGTATTTCAGCAATGTTGCATATCCTGTTGAATCCTACTTCCATACGGTTATATGCAACTCTCCAGAATTCCAAAACAAAACACTGAACACTGATTTAAGGTATAATGTTTTGGAGGATCCTAATTATGAGAAGATGATACCAGCCAGTGGAGCAGCATTTGCAAGACCTATTAAAGAAGGTGATTCAGTGCTAAACAAGGTAGATAACACTATCTTAAATCGTCCGCTTGATGGAGTGGTGCCTGGGAATTGGTGCTTAGGCAAAGCTGTGAATATGAATTTTACAGAGACAACGTCTAAGAGTTGCAATTCATGTACAACTTGGGGCAATATTGATGCTGTCCAGCCAGGGACTAGTGGTATCAACCTCGCATTCTTATTGTCTAACCTACAAATTAATTCCAGTAGTCACTGTCATTCATAGTTAAAAAATTCAGAAGATTGCTCCAAATTATTAGGATGCAAACTTTTTTTTTATTATTATTATTTTTGCCAAATGAGGAGTATAAATTTCATATATTCTTGCAAATATTTAACCTGAAAGGAGTGCTAAATGGTAAGATTGAACTACCATCAAGTTATTAAGAGTTCAGCAAGAATTGAAAATAACAGAGAGAGACAATGAAAATACATTTGCAAGGATAGATTTTATAATCTATGGTACTAAAGCTGTAAAGCACATAAGAAAAACCAAGTATACATTATCATTGTTAAAGCCCTCTTAACAGGGAACAAAAATCTGCAACAACATATATTCTCCATCAAAAGTGGAACTTCGATCAATTTTTAAATGTGATCTTACCTGTTTTAACTTCCTAAAGGTAAAAAAGGAATACCTAAAATGTTAATCTTGGGTAAGATGCTGTGGAAATGAATACTTACCGAGAACTATAGCCCATAATGCCATGACCATTTCCTAACCATGCTAATTAAAGAATTTATGCTATCAAGACTCTTGATTATTCATCAATTCAACAACTATACCTTTTATACTTACCTCCAATACATCAACACCTACATTTTCCCTGTCCCGAACAGCGTCCATTGTATCATCAACATAATGCCATGGCCACCACTTGATTAATCAATAATGGAGCGAAACTTTAGAACTTCTAGCTCTGACCCTCGTTATCCAGACAATGCTAATCTCAAGATTGCTGCTCAGAATATCATATGCACATACTGGCTTCAAATTAGGAGGCTCATGCTTTCATTGCAAACTCTGCCATTTGATTTGTTATGAAAGTGATATGTCACAGTATTATTTGTCCATAATCACTTTTCTTTATGAGCTTTCAACTCAAATCCCATACCATAACACATCACAGGGGAAATTTTCGCACCATCACTCTGAAGGACATCGTCAGCCTAATGAAAGTTTTCAGTTGGTCAACTTCCTCAAATAACTGAAGTCTCCTTGTTCTAAAGCACCATCACCATGCCATTAGCCGTCCTGGCAACCGGATAGCAAAATCCACATGCTTTGAAATTCATTGTTGCTGATAATCCAAGACATCTGAGTCAAGCCTTTCAGATCGTAAAACTTTGTGAATTTGTATATTTGCCTCATGTATGTTGTCCATTTGACTATGTGATTCATCTTCAGCAAAGAATTCATAAACGAGGCCATTAATTTCAACAAATGAGCAACCAGGTTGCTTCTGTATTTTCTGACGAGCCATATGCTTCCTCACTCTGTTCACATCACCCCATCTTGAAGCTAAAGCATAAACCTGGGACAATAGAACACGTGCCTCAAACCTTCTTGCTTCCAATTCCTCAATTTTATTGATCGCAAGCTCTGCTAATTCTATATTCCCATGACTCCTACAAGCAAAGAGCAGAGATCGCCATATAACCACATCAGGTTTAATAGGCATTGACCTGATAAACTTTTCAGCCTCTACCATTAAGTTAGCACGGCCAAGAAGATCAACCATACACCCATAGTGCTCAATACGAGGGGTAATATGATGAATCGAACTCATGATTTTAAAATAATGAAACCCTTGATCTACGAAACCACCATGACTACAAGCAGACAAGACACCAAGGAATGTGACCTCATTTGGCTTAATATCACCTGACATTTTCATTTGTTCAAATAGGTCCAGTGCTTCATTAGAGTTCCCATTCATGGCAAGCCCAGAAATCATCGCAGTCCATGAAAATACATCTCTCGTGATCATCTCATTGAAAATTTGGCGAGCCTTTCCAATATCTCCACATTTTGAATACATGTCAATCAAAGCATTCCTCACAGAGCGGTTCAAGTCAATGCCATTCCTTTCACAGTACCTATGCACCCATCTTCCCTGATCCAAAGTTCCCATATGACCACAAGCAGAAATAACAGAAGCAACCAATGCTGCATCTGCAATAACCCCAGAAAGTTGCATCTCCCTAAACAATTCAATTCCTTCCTTAAACATATCTAACTTCGCATAGCCTACTATCATAGAAGTCCAACACACCAAATTTCTGTCAGGAATTTTATCAAAAACCTTCCTGGCATCCTCCATTTGCCCACATTTTGCATACATGTCAATTAAAGAAGAACCCAAAAACACATATAAGACAAACCTATGTACTATAATCAACCCATGAATTTCTCTCCCTAAATCAAGAAATCCTATCCTTCCACAAGCAGTGAGTACATTAATCAATGTAACCTCATCGAACCTCACAAAATCATCACCCATCAATTCACCAAAAACCTTCAATGCTTTCCCATAACAATCACACTGAACATAGCCAGAGATTATACTATTCCAAGAAACCACATCCCTGATAAAAATTGGAATCATATCGAAAACTGTGCGTGCTATTTCAATTTTACCACACGAAGAATACATTGAAACCAAAGCATTTTGCACAAACACATCATATTCAAACCCTAGTTTAAGGCTTAAAGCATGCACTTCTTGACCTTTATTGAGAAGCAAGAGACGCCCACAAGCCTTAAAAATGAATGGGAAAGAATAATTATCAGGGAAAGTTCCATTATTTAGCATTAAATTGTAAAGGGTGATGGATTCTAAAGGGGTAGAGCTGTGAGAGTAGGCTTTGCACATGAAATTATAGGCAAAGATATTTGGGTTTTGGATTTGAAAGAAGAGGGAGCGAGAGAAGGAGAGATCATGAGAGTTAGAGAGAGAGTAGAAAAGGAGTTTGCTTGATATGAAGGGGTCAGTGAAGAGACCCCAAGTAATGGCATGAGATAGAATTTGATTGAAATAGTTTTGGTGTTTATTAGGGTTTGAGAACAATGAGAGATGGCTAAGAAATTTCAAACTTCTTAGAGTCGACGGAAGGCTGCTCATAGATTGGAGATGCAAACAAATTAACTGATTTTGCCTTCGCTTCTTACAGTAGTTATTAGAACTTGCCGTTGGAAGAGAAGGACAGACACGTTGTTGTTATGGTCCTTCTCACAGTGCGTTTAATTTTTAACGACTTACCGTCCACCAAAAAACGACTGGGCCTATTAATTTTGGTCGTTTTACACGACAAAAGGAACATTTAATTGGATCATAAGGGATTTAAGGGTGCGTGTTTTTTTTTTAAGGCGCCATTGACTTGAAAACAACCAGCCCAATTAATTTGGTTGTTTCCATTGTTGTTAGACCCGCCCGGCCGATCAGACAGTAAAAATGGGAGATAGGAGATTAAACTGATCTGAAGTAGAGTTAAAACTTGAGATACTATGGCTCGGGGAAAAACTCGGTGAACTGATCGGGTAACTGGCGATTTGATTCAGATTTTTACAGGTGAACCGGTCCAAATTAAAAAATATATATATTTTTTTCATTTTTGCTGCCAAATTAAAAAAAAAAAAACTCGTCATTGAAAAAAAAATTACAAAACCAAGCTAGCATAGGCCAATCCATTTTAGCTCGACATTCGTATACGTAGGTCGCGCACTCACACATTGAAAATGAAGTTCGAATTGTGGATTTGGATCTCAAAATGACCATTTAGTGAATTAATTTATCATAATTTCTTCTAAGTAATGATTTTAAATTCATATTTTTTCTAAGTTATATTCATTAATTACTCAGGTAACGTTTGTTAATTTTAATTATATATATATTCTATTTATTTTTAACGTATAAATAATAAATAATAAATATTATTTAAAATTTTGATTCAATTCCGATTAAATTTTTAACATGTGATCATCTACCTTCACAAATTTTAAGACTGAATCGGATTTGAAATCATTAGTTGTTTCACAAGAAAGGGCCCATTACCAACAGTATGTCCTCAACCAATTTGGAGCTCGGTTATTTATTTATTTATTATTTTTTTTTTTTTACATTAGGAATGTCTAATATACTAAAATAACATTATAGACTACACAACACAGTGAACTCTCCGTTTAACACCTCTCACCAAAATTAGTGATAACTTTTTGTATAATTTAAAAGATTTGAATATGAAATCTTTCACTTTCTACATACTACATACTTCACTTAAAGGGATGAGAAGGAGCTTGATTACTTTAACACTGAATAATTTCAACTGCATTTATTTCCTGAACGATAAGTGATTTAATTTTTTTTTTTTTAAAATCTAAAAGATTCTCATGGATTTGGATTTTTTGGTGTAGATATTGAAGTTGAAATTACTGGCGTGCGATTCTGATATCAAGTGTACAACTAATGGGTTTCGCAAAAACCATAAGAAATAATTGAACTTTTTATTCTAATGAAATCGGATTGAGAGGAAGAAAGAAACAAAACAAATGGATTTTGTCAAGCAACTTCTACCCACCCGTTTTAATTAATACACAAATTGAAGGGATGAATTTTAAACAATACTCCAAACAATCTTTGGTAAATTTGATTACCACTAGAATTTGAACTTGAAATTTTTCATATCTAGAAAATACTCCAAATAAAACAAGTAATTGCTTCACTATCAAATTATTTCTTTGAAATGTGCATTTAGACCATATTCTTCATAGAAACACTTAATAAATTAAGATGAATGCATATAGCTATATGATTTTGGACACACAAATTTTGTGGATGGATTTTATTATATTAGTTAATAGTTTATCTCCATTTTTTTATTGAGCATTTGGAGAAGAGGAAATCGAATATGAATATATGCACTTATCATTAGACTATGCTAGCTGTGACATGATTTATCTCCATTAATTACAAAAGAGGGAATATACATTGACCAAAAACCAAATTGAAAGGGCAAGGTGCATCTTTAATCTCTTAAGAATCAAATCCTTTGGATAGTTGTGAATTTATGCCTATTATCTTTTGCACAGTATGCTGCACCCAATTCAGTAGCCATCATGAGAGCCAGACAATACCTATATATTGATTCTCGGAAAATCAGATGCCAAAGCCATATGCTTAATTAGTTAATTTTCTTGTTTTAGGTTTCTAAATACTTGAATTTTATTATATGCACAATATCCTTTAATTTATCTCATAAGTAAGGTAAATATAGACACTTCATGTTTTGCAAATGTCAAAATAAAAGCAATGCCATATTGAAGCTCCTATACTAAAACTAGGAACTGTAGGAAGTAGGAAGGCTTGCATTTTCCTTCCCTCATTATTTTAAGAACTTCAGTCCGAATCTGTTATTATTAGATTCTCATTTTTCATATTGAATCATGCACGAGGGAAAATCAAACAATTTTTTTTAGGTATACATATACTTAGAGAAGATATGGTGCACTAAATATATTCTACAGAAGATTTGATTTAAAAAAAAGAAGTTTCTTTCACTGTTCTCTGCTAATGTGTGGTGCATATATATATATATATATATATATATATAAGCAAGCATCATTATTGATGTGTGCCTCATTCATACCGTTCACTAAGTCAGCTCAGTAAGGACCAATTTGGAATAACCTGACCGTTGTTTACTATTAAAATCAGCTCAGCATGCTGACTCGAGGATACCTGACCGTTGCAATAACCAAAATTAAAAATTAATAGTAAACATAAAAGCAAATGCATCCATTTGCACTGGCAGGATAAATATTTGCTATGGATTCGAAGTCTATTATCACTGTAGATATAGGTAGAAATAGCGGGATATGTGGTTTTGCTAAACAATGAGCTTCAGTACCCACCAAGGTTGAAATTCCCACATTAATATCATTCTCCTGACCTTTGTAGTGTAGAATGAGTCAATTAGGGATATGTCTTTATCATTCTCCAAAAGCATACATACAGCTGCTTTTAGCATACTGCAGATATATAGAAAAAAGAAAAATAATTAAGCAGAAATCTTTAGTGAAGAATATTGATCAATTAATAAACTGCATTACCGTGTCTGTAACTTTGATTATTAATTTGCAAAATGAGATCATAAAATAATGCAATAATATAAATATAAAATATAAAACAACAATTGGGTTATTGGGTTGATGTTGCATGTGCGGAGAATTCGAACAGAATTACACAGCAAGTGGACAATTCAGCCTATATAAACACAATGAAGGTTTGCATATTTTGGTATAGCTAGACACACACAGAAGGATTTGGAGAATATATTGCTATACAATATGGTTGGAGAAGCTTCCAATCTCCCTCAAAGGCTTCCAATATTCCAGGCAGTCCAGGGGAGTATTGGAGGCCTTTGGGGGGATTAAAGGCTTAGTACTCCCCATGATTTAATATATACACATACATTCCATAATAAATTTAAGATTACATTTGCATGCATGAATATTTGAGACGAAGAAGATCAATTAGTGAGCATCTTTCTCCTTCAATAACCATTCTTTTTGAGGTTTTATTAAAGCGGAGAGTTGATGAAGAGGTTGCACTTACTAATTTCAGGGAGCTTCCCTCAGCAGCAACCAAATTAATAATGGCAACTTTCATTGTAGGTAAATTTTTGTTTTTGATTTTTGAATTGTGCAGTCATTTACTTAAATAATAGTAATCTTCTTGTACTTGATATCTTTAGTCTCCATGGCTCTCAATCTCAACATATATATAGTATCCTCATGACTCATGTATATATACCGTGATTTTATATATGCTTCATCTTAATTAACTGAACCTAGATATTCTTAATAATCAATGTTTTCATGTTTATACAACATAAATCAATCTTCAGGAAATTGCCCTTACATTTTCCAAGTTCCCTAAAATACTTGAATCTGTTTCCCTAGTATCAGAAACTTCAATCTGTTGCACACTCAGGTACAGTCAAGTATCAGAAACTTCAACCTGTTTTCCTAGCAATTGTATCAGACAAAGTTCACCTGCCTTGCTGCACAAGCCTAAAATTGCAAATCCTAGAATGGGGACAAATCAGGAATCCTTGTGGAAATTCCCTGGTAAGACCAAGACTAATTATTATCACTCTATTAAATTAAAACAAGAAAATTTAATAATAAGTCATAAACTATATATAGATTAATTGGTCTCATCATGGAAAGTTAATAATATGATTATATGAGTATATTATGGCCAACTTTGACTTCGCCGTCAATGGAAAGTAACATTTTGGGGGCGTCGAAAGCTAAGAAGTGGAATATTTGTTATTGAATGGAGAATTGTCTTGACGCCCTGAGCAACATTATTGTATCAGCCCTTGAGATGGTTAAAGGTCAATAGCACTTTTGTACGGGGTGAAATTTTCGCATTATTTCTTTGATTTATTATTATAAGTTTCTGGTAAGTTGAGATTTATAGAAATTAATGATGTGTTGATTGTCCTCTTTTCTTTAACTTTTTCAGGCTCAAACCACCTTAGTTAGGCATTTTAGCCAATAATATATATGTATCCCACAGGTTTAAGGGCAGCAGATCCCTTGTTAACAGTGACATATGAATAGATTTCCAACTTCACTGGATGTACCCAAAGTCAGAACTTAAAGAAATCTTTCCTTTCCTTTTCAGCCTCGAAAACCTTTTCGAATATGTTAGAAAATGTGCACCAAGTTTCCTTTTAATTCTAAACCAATCTTTGGGAGAGTCAGAGAGTGTTTGTCTTGGTTCTAAACACGTACGTACCAATATAAAAATGGAAAAGAAACCTCGAGCATGTAAGTATAAATACTATCATGAGCAACAATTCTTTCACAGCAGAGACTGCAGCAGCTATCTCTTCATGTTTCATGATTTTGGGGATCTAACTTTCCCTGAACTCTCACCCTCAACGGCTACTCTAGCTTGTCTCACATCAAGCGTTTCAGGGTAGTAGTTGAGGTGGGGAGGTCAGCAAAAGTTGGCTCTCAGCTTTTAAATTCCTCCACAACTGCAAGCCATTTGAATTTGGTAAGGATAGATATATAGCTTGCCATAGTTGATAGATATCAGGTACTGCTTCTACTTTAAAATCAGTCCATTGAAAATTGTACATGTTCTAGTAATTCTGTTAATTGAAGTACTAATTAGCCTGCTGATGAAATGTAATGCCCTTGCCACAAAATTCTTTATTAATATGTTGCATTTTTTGCACTACATGTTTGGCATTGCTGTTGATATATATGCACTGTGTTGAAAATTTTGATCAGAAATAATTAAAGTTTGTTTTTAAAGTAAATTTCAAATATTTTAATTGTAAAAATTTTAAAATAATTTAACAAC
>CATKHJ010010266.1:0-11999 GCA_949750685.1 Vernicia montana | reverse complement strand
TGTCTGGTACAGAAAGTTCGGTCGGGATCAGAAAATTGTCAGTCTCCTTATAATATTATGCATGAAAATCCATTTTTTCGAGGGGGCGCTGCCCCCTTGACCCCTGCCCGCTAACCGGCTAGCGGGACTGCCGTACCGGCTCTGCGTAGCGCACAAAATTTAGCAGGTGTCAAGCTGCGGCAGTATCTTAGGGGTGCAAAATTGAGGGTTCACAGTAATCGATTATGTGTGTCAAATATAGATGGATTGAGAGAGAACATCTTAAAGGAAATACATCAAACTCCTTATAGTGTGCATCCAGATGCAACCAAAATATATCATGATGTGAAGAGTTATTATTGGTGGCCTGGAATGAAGAAGGACGTGGCTACATTTGTATCTTCATGCTTAACATGTCAACAATTCAAGTTTGAACATGAGAAGCCTTCAGGTTTGTTGCAAGTGATCAAATTACCAGAGTGGAAATGGGAATTGGTGACCATGGATTTTGTTGTGGGTTTACCAAGGACTTCAAGGGGCTATGATTCAATCTAGGTAATTGTGGATAGATTGACTAAATCAGCTCATTCTCTGGAAATGAAAACTACTTATTCGGTAACCCAATATGCTCAATTGTACTTGGACAAGATAATTTGTCTATATGGTGTACCAATATCTATCATCTTTGATAGAGGCTCTCAGTTTACCTTTAGATTTTGGCACAAATTGCATGAAGCATTGGGTACACAGTTAGATTTCAGTACAGCCTTCCATCCACAAACTGATAAGCAGTCATAACGCACCATCTAAACTTTAGAAAATATGCTCCGAATGTGTGTATTGGACTTTGGTGGGAGTTGGGATAAAAATCTCCCTTTAATTGAATTTGCATATAATAATAGTTACCACTCTACCATTAGTATGGCACCATATGAAGCCTTATACAGAAGGAAATGCAGATCACCAGTGTGTTGGATGGAAGTGGGAGATAAACTTGTAGAAGGTCTTAACTTAATCAAAGAAACAACAGAGAAAGTGCCACTTATCAGGGAAAGATTAAAGACAACCTTCAGTAGACAAAAGAGTTATGCTTATCCGAAAAGGAAAGATGTTCATTTTTCTATAGGAGATCATGTATTTCTCAAGGTGTCTCCTATGAAAGGTGTAATGCGATTCGGTAAAAAGAGTAAACTTTCTCCAAGATATATTGGACCATTTGAGATTTTAGAAAAAGTTGGTAATGTATCTCATAAAATAACTCTTCCACCACAATTGGCTCATATACATCCAATTTTCCATGTTTTTATGTTGAAGAAGTATCTACCAGATCCGTCACATACTCTTCAACCTCAAGTTATAGAAGTGGATGAAGATTTGTCTTATGAAGAGATTTCAATTGCCATAATTGATAAACAAGTGAGGAAGTTGAGAAACAAGGAGATAGCTATAGTTAACGTACAATTGAGGAACCACAATGTAGATGAGTGCATTTGAGAAAGTGAACAAGACGTGCAACATAAGTGCCCTCATCTTTTTTCAAGTTTAAAACATGTAAGTACTTTAACTTTTAAAATTCGAGGACGGATTTTCCTAAGGGGGAAGAATGTAATGCCCTAACCATTTTGTTAGTCATATGTATCTATGATTTATATGATCATGTGTTTTAAGTGGTATATGAGTTTAGAGTATAAGTAATTATATACATTGAACTTCTATTATGTGTACAAGTGTTGAATGATAATTTTCAAGTTAAATTGTCTTATCAATAGAGGAAATGGAGTAAAGAATGAATTTAAAATGATTGCAAATTGAATAAATGGAAGTGTGATTAGGTTAGGGGTTGTTTTGAAAATGGGAAAAAAGAAAATAGAGACAGAATGCACTGTGCACTTCCACATTGCACGGCAGTGCATCTTTAAGGGCATTATGCCTAAATTTGCTTGGTCGGTTTTTAGTGCATTTAATGCACCCCAACCAACCCTAATAGCTAATTCAGACCCCTCATCTATATATTAATGTGATCCTTATGCTTTTCCTTCATCTTCTTCATTCTTTCTTCTTCCTTTTCATTTCTAAACTCATTTACATCCAATCTTTCAAGAATTTTTCAAGGAAGTTGAAATTGGGTTATAACTTTAAAGATTCTTCATCTAATTTAAGTAATAAGGTAAGAGTTGGTTGAGTTTCTTTATTAATCTTGAATTAGACTTAAGTATGAATTGAGTTTTAAGTTGATTTTTAAGCTAGAATTTGTTGAGTAATTGCTTGATTAGTTGATTTAAAAGCTTTTCTGGTATGATAGATAGTAAGATGATAATAGAAAGTGGATTAGAATTCTAAATGACCCTAAGCTCAAGGTTTATCATTTGATAGAATTCATTACATTCCTATACTATAATTGAGTATTTGATGAGTCAATTTATATGTATGTGTATTAATTGTAGAGAATAGAGCAAATCAAGAAAGGAATAAAGAGCATGAGGATTGTCAAACATTTTGTGTGACGTGAAGAAGAAGTTTAAGAGGATAGGAGAAAATTTGTGCAAGGTGAGTGAAAAATATACTATTATTGTTGTGTTTTGAATTCTTGAACCAAATTTTCTTGTAAACCACATTAGTATGTGACTTTGAAAATTTTTGGTTCTTTTAATCATTGATGCTTTACCATTTGTTTATTGTTGAATTCCAAATCCATTTTGAAAATTCTATATATTGAATTCATTGAAATCCATTTGGAATCCTACATACTATACTCATTGGAATCTTATTTTATTTGATAGTGATATCCTTTACAATGAGTTATTGAATATTTTATATCTAAATGTTGATAACTTGATCGTAGATTCATTATTAACTCCAATTGAAATTTATTGATTCATTGAAGTTTCTTTATGTGAAATTCATGAGAAATTGCATTTGACTAGTTATTTGACTCTATGTATGAGAACTTCTAATTCTTTAAGTAGAAATCCCCAACTAATGTGGGTAATACATCAGACTATGTGCACATAAATACCCACGGATAGGGTATAATATCCAAACCTCAGCTAGGAGGGGTGGTCCTAGCCATAAAATCTTATCAGTTTTATGACTTTATCATGCGATGTGAAAGGTATATCTCAAAGAAGCCTCTACCCTATTTATATTTATATCATATGAGGAGCACACCGCTCCTAATCTTTTTGATTTTTGCTAAATCATTCTTGATTCTTATATCCCAAATGATTTGTGACATTTGAAATCTATTACTTCCACTTGTTTTTTGCATGTGAATGAACACACACATTATTGCAAGCCATCTTTGAATACAAAGCTACACAAGTTATGATAATATATTCTTTACTCACTAAGAATACTCACTATTTTTTAGTTAATCTTTTTCAGGTGATTAGTAGATCTTGATCAAGGGATACCTCAAGTATTTTACTTCTCTTGAGGATTTACACTTAAGCAATGTAATTTTCTATTTTGTATGTTTCATATGTATATGAGTATAATTTCATCTAGAGCTCCATATGTGTGTATTGAGGATATTTATATTGATCATGTATGTATAATGAATGATGATTAGACTTTGAACTTGGGTTGGAATATGGAATTGATAACTTTGCTAATGAAGAACATATAAATTGATTTATGTGTTCAAGTGAGTTGAGTCATATGAATGCAGCTAGAATGATGAACATGTGGATCCATTGTAGTAGTGATGAGAATTATCAAAAGTGCTTTTGGTTTACAGGTTGAGATTTTAGGGAAAGTTTCATAGTTATAACTGTTATGCCATCCATTCGATGTCAGATTGCTAGTTGCATGGGTTTACCTAGATCCAAAAGGCATCCATCGGACCTACAAGAAGCAGAAAGCGAGTTATGAAAAACAGTAAAAGATGTAATAAAAGTGGTACAAAACAGTCAGTACCTGTGATACTCTAAGATGTGAGAAAAATGATCTGATGCCATGAAAACTCTGTCGCTCATGTCGACCTCTGCTCCCTGACCTCCAGATGTGTCCGCTAGGGATATGGTCCATAGTGTTATCTCTCAAAGGGGGAGATAAGTATGGAAAGTACTCATAAGCCCAATACTGCAAATCAAACAGCAGAAAGTTGAATAAACAGGGGGCAAGTATGTGGAACAAAACAACAGTACCAAGACATACCTCCCAAATGATGTGGGTCCCACCCAATCCAGCAAATGCTCCTCAGGAGAAATCAGACATTTCCCTGTACATCGCACAAAGTACGGATCCTCCCCAATCATACTCTCCAATCACAATCAAATCCTTCAGTGAGCGAAGGACATTCAGATCAATAGTATCCCTCCTGGTATGACAGAATGAACACCCCATTATCATCAGAATAATGACACGGGCTGCCTGTTCATCAGTAAAGGCACCAACACCGGAGGTCATAAGCTCGATCCTCTCTCGAAGCCAGACCCGAGAAAGATGAATATGAGCGCGCAGTGGAGTCAAGCCTAATAGCTCTGTCAGCCTCTCATCGGATAATGTGTGCCAGTCAGGGTAAAACTCCAAAAGTCGATGACGAAAATGCAACTCCGTTAGCATAGTCAGGTCCAGAGGAGTCACAGTCATCTCCCAGCAAGGAAAGTAAAAAGTATCAGTGGTATCCCACCATCTCTCTGCTAAAGCCCTCAAAAGTGGGAGGTTACTCTCATGAGTATACTCCAGTGATAGGAAGTCGAGCAACCCTGAAGGCTCAATCAACTCCCGAACCTGGGGGTGTGCCTCTAAGAAGGTAGCCACAACCAACAGGTTTGACCTACCCCCTCTAGCTCTAAAACTCATTCCCTTTATTATTGTTTGAAAAAAAAAATCAGTCGAGATGCTCTGCCTAGATTACATACTGTGTATACATATTTTGTTTTGCATAAACTAACATGTATGACAGGAAAAAGGAAATAAAAATAAGCATAAATACCTTCATAGCGCAGGTGTGAGCAACATGGGTCTCCGGCTCCTGTAGCAAATCAGCAGGCTGGATATTCTCCCGCGAGGCCTGGTAGCTCCGGGTGTGGCGGCCACTAGATGAAGCCATAAGAAATTTTGGAGAGAGTTGAGAGAAAAGGAATGCTAAAGAGAACTTAGAGAAAAAAAAAGTTAGAGAGATAGTGAAAATTCAACAAAATGAGAAAAGTGTGAAAAAGTGAAGAGGTGACTCCTTTATATAGGGGGTCCACTTGCATAGTAACTTTATACTGCCAGATCACACAGGACGCGATTTCGGATCCGTTTCAAGTCAGAATTCTACACCGTCAGTTCTAGGGCGTTTGCAATATTTTTCTCTTTTGTCAGAAATCTCATTTACCCATATTAGAATTGGGATGTCCTTGTTATGACAGAAACACTAGAAAATCAAAAATACCCTAAAAATGGAAAACCATCCAAATGAAATCGAAAATGCTTCAAAACTGACCAAGAATCAAACTGGACCTCCCAAATCATACTGGAACCTTCGTTTTACTCAAATTCATCCAACATCATCTAGTTTCCACACTTATCAGAATCGCCAATTCAGACAGACAATTCTGATAAGGGGGCAGCTGTGAACTCTGAATTTTACACCATCTAAACCCTTGGGCATGCAAATAAGTCTCGAAAGCTGAAACGGGCAAGAAAGGATCGAAAAATTGGAAGAATCGACCTTGGGCCAGCCTAGGTGACCGCACAGGCCACTGTAGGAACCGCAATGGGCTGTGCGGTTCCGCACAGCTTTGTGCAGTTCCAAAAGGCCCTTGTGCGATCACGGTCTCTTTTGTGCGGTCATCAGGGGCTTCTATGCGGTCAGGATTGGCCTCTGTGCTGTCACATAGGGCCTCTATGCGATTTTGTGCTACATAATCATTTTCCTACATTGGAAAATATGAAAAACCATTCTAGGCACTCTACCTATATAAACTACCCCCTTCCCAACTCATTTACACACTCACTACTTGCTAAATCAAGCTAATTGATCAAAAGCGAGCAGTTTCTAAGGCTTGGTTCGAAAAGAACGTGCCTTTTAGTTTAAAGTTTTGATTTGGTTTGGGTGGTCATTTCGAGGTTTCTCTCTCAAATAAGTTCGAGGGAATCCCACCAACGCTGTCCTAGTAGCCGTTCTAAGGCTGTTGTTCCGCCAAGCCGAGAAGGTGGAACTGCAATCCTATCGTCCGCTTCGTCCATACGTCCCCAAGTCCCGTCCTCGCAAGGTATTTATTTTCTTCCTTTCCTTTTGTTTATTTTATTTATTTTGATTGTTGTTTTTGCTTTCTTTATTTCTATTTACTTTTATTTTCTTTTTTAGTCTAGTTTATATTTCGCTTTGTCTATTTTCCCTTTATAATTTCTTTGCATATCCCCTTTTATTTTATCTGTTTTCTTTTAGTTCTTTTATTTTGCAAGTTTATTGTTTTTCCCATTTTCTTTATATGATCCCTTTTTCCTTAATCTCTGTCTTCTTATTACTTTAGAAAGGCATGTTAATTAGAATCTGAATTAATTAACTTGTTAATCAATCAATGCTTCTTGTTTGTTAATTTAATATGAAATAATTAACAACTTGGTAATCGATCTTGTTTGATTAAAATCAATTAATCAACCCACCTTTTAATCAATGAACTGAAACATGATAAAAGGCTCAGACTAAACAAACCTCCTTCGCAAGAAGGGCGAACTACGTGGATTTTGATTCCCATTCAAAGGGATACGTAGGCATGCTTGTCTAAAGTATCAAATCCAATTAAAATGAACTTCCTTCCTCTTTCACTTTCTTTACATAGTTAAGGTTTTATTTCTCTGTTTTGATACTTTCATTATTGATTTACTTTGGGGAATGTGTGACTCTCCTAGAACCCATAAAGGCTAGAGGGAGTATCCCCTAATTTGATTTATGATTGTAAATTTATTGCTTTACTTTATTTTAATTCATGCATTGTATAATTGCTCATGCATTATAATTGTTTATAAAATTCATTTTAAGTCATTTTGTATTAAACCTGCTAAACTAATTAAATGAACTGAAAACCTAGTCCCAGAATCCTCTTTGGTAATCGAGAACTAGTGCACTTTTTCCATTGGAATATAATTGGAGTCAATCAATTGGGTTTTTTCTTAACTTTTTCCAAATAAAATAAAATTAAGGTGGCGACTCCCAAATCAATTTTCAAAATCAACCAATCCGAACCCGAGGGTTCCATCGTGAGACCAAACCCAAATAAGCATTTCGATCCCCTCTAGCGGATCGGACCGGTGCTTGGGCAAGGGCTCACAGGTTGCAAGGGATGTGTTGGCCATTCAGTGTTCAACAGTGTCAAGTGAATCTGCCTTCAGTACTGGTGGAAGGACATTAGATCAATTTAGAAGTCCTTTAACTCCTACAACTGTTGAAGTGTTAATTTGCTGCCAAGATTAGTTAAGGACCAGTTCTTATCCTATTCAGCTTGAAGAGACTCTAGCAGAACTTGAAAACTTTGAGAATGGTATGTTTTGAGTCAAATTTCAATTTTTTGTATATATTTTTATTTTACAATAATTAACTTGTATTGAGTACTGACTTTCAAATAATGTAACTTGCAGGTATATTACAAGAGTTAGAAATAATTGAGAATATGGTTCCAAGAACCTTGATGGACTGTTGAACCATATTGGGGTAAGTAGCTTCATTTATTGTGTCTGTCTAATTTAGTAATTATATGCATTTCTGGATTACTTTTGTATAGTTGTATTGAAACTATACATGTTTTATGTTTCATGCCTCTCTTTAGTTCTTTTGGACTTTTAGAGAGTTCTTTTTAATCTTTAATTTTTGTTTACAACTCTTGCTTTATATATTTGCAATTGCAAGTGTTTGTTGATTGTGTATTTGTGTTGATTTACTGCCATTTGAATTACTGCATAACCAATGAGTTTTGATGTGCTTCTCCCCTCTTCTAATGAGCTGCTGGTATCCTGCTTCCCTGCTCTTGCCTGCAAGTTTGACATCCATGTTCTTGCCTATAAGTCTGCCATTCCTTTTCCTGCCTCTTGCTCATGCTTGCAAGTCTGCCATTCCTGTTCTTGCAAGTTTGCCAACCTGCCAAAAATTTTCAATTTATACCAGAATATTTCATTATTTATTTATGATGAAGTATTGTTTTAATTGTAATTTGGAATGTTTATTTTCCATTTTCATTTTTGGCATATTTGGATGTTTAAATGTTTGTCATTTTCATTATTGGCAAGTTTGCATGTTTGAAGTTCCAAGTTTGAACATTATGGTTATTTGAACATTATGAATCATTAGATGTATTTCAAATATATTACAGATGTATTTCAGTTTATATTATTTTGTTTGAATGAAAAAATAGGTTTATTGTTCCTAAATACTCGAATCCCCGAAATACCCAAATTGAATTTACCCAACTTGTTAGAACCGAATAATCGAACCGTCCTGAACTGAAATATCGGGACAATTCGGTATGGGGATTTTTAATAAACAGTTTGATTCTAGTTCTTCCATTTTAAAATTCCTGAAATTTCAATTCGGTTCGAAGATTTTCAAATCCTTGACTTTACCCGTATCGTGCACACCATTAAACTGTAAATAATAAGGATATTATTGACAATTAAAATTATATATTCTAAATATATTAAAGACAATCTTCCAAAAAGTATACTTTTCAAAAAATACACTTTTGAAAAAGTAGGCATTTTATGGGGCATTTTATAGGAATAGGGCCTGAGAGAATTTCCCTTCTTACTCACATTATCATGGACTTCACAATATTTTATGAATATAAATAAGTGAAGTTCATATTAATGCGAATCAAAAGAGATATGTACTATTTCACTTTAATTATTAGAACATCTCCAATTATAATTTTTATTTTAAAGAGTATTTTTTATATAAATAAAGAATATCTTAATCAATTTTTAAATATGAAGAGTATAAATTTTTTTAAGTCCAATGAACTCTTTAAATTTTAATTTTTAATTTTTTTTTTTTTTTCATAAATCATTAATGATTTTAATTTTTTCCCTCCTTGTCATTTTACTATATTTCCATAAAGCAAAATGTGAGAAAATTAATAAATAGCATGCATAAAAAGTTGTAACATTTAAAATAAAGAGTGAAATTGACTCTCTAAATATGGAGAGTCAAATTCACTATCTATTTTAAATTTAAATAATAAAGAGCCTATTGGAGTCATGTTTTCTTATATAGACTCTTTTATTATAGAAAATTTGAGACATATAAAGAGTCACTTGAATATGCTCTTATGAATGTTAATTGAATTTTTAGATTTTTTTTTTTTTTTTTTTTGACAAGAAAGGTTTAAGATATAAATAAAGTATAGATTTTTTTTTTCGTTAATAAAAATAAAAAAAAAAAATGCTTTTTTAGATAGAAGAATAAAGATACAGTAAAACTTTTCTAAAATTATACTCTATATAGGAATAACAACAAAATGGTTAAATTAGTTCTCGAACTTGGTACTCGAGGACAAATCAGGACAAAATCATTTTTTTTTTAATCAAAATCCTCATACTTGACAATTTTTGTCAAATTAGTCATTGGTCAAATTTTAACCAATGCATGTACTATAAAATCAGACGAAATTGTGTTAATTTCATAAGCCCAGTTTAGTATAACTTTTTGGAAAAATGTTTTTTCAAAAAAAAATTAGTTTTTTCAGTTTTGAAAAGTAATTTTGTAAAAAAAACAGGTGAATAAATGATTTTCCAAAAAACATGATTGAAAAAAGCAATTTCAAAAAAAATTTAAAAAAAAATCAATCAATTAAATAAAAATTTTAAAAAGTGTTTTTTTTAGCCTACAAACTAATAGTAATCAATTAAATTTAAGTTTTAGGAGTAAGAGTGAAAGTTATTTTTCGATATTGTGTAATAATTGAATGTTTTAATGAATGAAATTGATGATATTTTTTTGATCATTATACACATCTTTATTCAATATTAAAAATTGAATTCCAAAGATAAAGCAAAAATTAAACAATCAAATGAATATAAGAATTGCAAAATCTAAAATATTCTTCATTAATATCTATAAATAACATTCAAACAATGGCGGATTAGAAAATCTAATAATTGGGTGATAAAAAATTGAAACCAAATTCATAATCACATAAATTGGTATCGTGCTATATTTAATTTTCATTAATCATTAATATATTGATTAATCACATAATAACTTTTGGAAACTAAATAACACTTTTTGAATTTTTTTTATTTAATTGATTGATTTTTTTAATTTTTTTGAAACTGTTTTTTTTTTCCATCCTGCTTTTTGGAAAAATATTTATTTACCTTTTTTTTCAAAAGTACTTTTTAAAACTGAAAAAACTCAAAAAAAAAATGGAAAAGTATTTTTCCGAAAAAGCTATGTCGAACGGGGCTTATGAAATTAACGTCATTTTATTTGATTTTATGATACACACACTAGCCAAAGTTTGACCAATGACTAATTTGATAAAAATTGTCACGACTTTGATGATAAAAAAGGTGATTTTTTTTCTAATTTGTTCTCGAGTGCCAAGTTCGAAGATTAATTTAGCTCTTTTGCCTAGAAATAACCTATATGTAATAATAAAAAATTTTGGTCCCAATTTGAGCTAGTTATAAATAAGAATAAATTTCATATTGTAATAAGTTATAATTTTTTTAGGTTCCATTTTAAGAAAATTTTCCTCCATATAGTAATAATTATACATTTATATTTCAAAAAATATATATTATGCTATATGAAAGGTTTAAGATGAAATAAAATATTTATACAAAATTGTTTGGCACAATAATTTATTCTTTAGAGTTATTACCATATCTCTAAACATGAGAATACGTAATAACTCGCTAATATGATCACCTTCTGGTTGATTTGCTAAAGGAAAAAGAAAATGTCATTTGAATTGTAAGAGTTGAGTCATAATTTATAGAATTTACATTAGAAAAAAAATTAAAAAGAATATAAAATTTTAGAATTTTAATATAGACTTTGTATATTTTCAACACTACATATATAAGTGTAATAATTTTTTGAAATTATATTTATCTCTTTTACATGTATTAAAACATACTTTATTAATTAATTATATTAAAATATTATATTTTTTACCTCTATATCTTTTAATTAAGTTAAAATAAAAATTTTTATAACTATATTTCTATTAAATTATAATTTTCTCATAATAATAAAATTAATTTGATTTCAACTATTTTACTATATTATGCAACTGGCAATCATTATGAAAATTTAATATGGACAAAAATTATATACCAGCAAATAAATTAAATAGCACGTCAAACCTGAGACTCAGGCCAAGTACCTGGCCATCTGGATGCCCTTGGGAACGAAATTTAATGGATCTTATTATATTAAAAGCCCAAATATCAAATCCAAAATGCTCTGTAATCTCCCCCTTTCACTAAACCTAGTCTCACCTCGCTGCATCGTTGGCGGATTTAAGTGGGCTGGAGGCTGTAATTTTGTACTTATCATTTTTATATTTTTTATATTTATCTCTCAAAATTTTATTTTTTTTTTCATATTTACTCTCTTAATTTTATTTATTTTTTATTTTTATATTCACCCTGTTTCGTTAAAAAAAAAAAAAAAAATCCTTGTAACTCTAAAAATTTTCTAGTTAAGCTTTTATATTTATATTTCATTCGTACCATTTTAATAGATTTTTTTTTTTTTTTGTCTGTCTCAAAATATCATTTTCTTTTTTTAATTGTTAGTTTAATGATTAATTATCAAAAATACCCTTCATTAATTAATATAAGTATCACTACCTACAATCAAATTTTCACTTTTTTTGAAATTGTAGATTACTATATGATGAAGCTGATTCTAAGCGAGGTGAGGTCGTTCAGAATAGTTCACCTTTAATTGAGTTGGAATAGAACTTATACGACCTGTAAGAAGAAACAAAAGTCAAGTGGGCTAGGCGGGGTGCCTAGCAAAGCCACTCCGACGATCAAGTTAGTGAATTGGCTCAAGGTAAGAAATCAGTAGCAATATTGGA
>CATKHJ010010230.1:0-18737 GCA_949750685.1 Vernicia montana | reverse complement strand
AAATTATTATATTTAGTCCAAATTTTTGACTTTTTAGGATGTGGGGTCCACTTCAAATTTCTATTTTTCATCTTGCTAAATTACACTTAATTAAGAGAAATTTTCCCTTAATTGACCAAGTATGGCCGGCCCCCATCTTGGTTTTAGCCCAATATTCCATTGTTCTATACTTATTAAATCTACTATATATAATTGATAGTTAATTAATCACAATTTTTATTCATTCTTTTTATCAATTCTTTCCTTTGATCCAAACATTCTATAATATTCATACTCTAATCATATAATGTCAACCTTATCCATTTAATTTCTCTATTGAATCATTTTTAAGTCCCAATGTAATGCAATGTACATGTATGAAATTCCATAAATAATTAATTACTACTTAATTAGGCCTCTAAATGCTAGGCTTTACCTAGATTATTACATTACCAGTACATGATGAATAGATAGATTGGAAATTTTGTTCGGAGATCTGTCTTGAGTATGTATTGCCATAACTGTGATTAGGCATTAAAAAGATTTTGTAAAATGCATGGTGTGTTTGATAGTTGTTGTATACAGAAGAAGCACCTCCTTAATTTTGTGTTTTTTTTTTTTTTTTTTTTTTTTTTTTGTTGGGATAAAGAAAGGAAAACCAATTATATATGAAATTATTTGCATAGTTATACCTAATTAAATAATTCTGTTTCAAAATTATTTTTTTTTATTCATATTGGCAAAATCTTTTATCTTTAAATCTAACACTAATGGTACAAGCTCATGTTTTCATGTTTTTTTTATAGATGATTTTCATCTTTTATATAAAAGAAAATGTTAATTTTACCTAAATACGTTTAAATTTTATTAAATTTAATATAATTATATCATTTATAATGTCTCTCATTCACTTGGATGCATTGAAATTCTTAAGTTTAATGAAATTGTGCATTCAGGATCTTTTATATACAAAAAGGACCTGCACATATATTTTCATTTTATTTTGAATACATCCATAACATTTAAAGATAGTTGTTTTCATTTTCCTAATAATTGGTAATCTAATATTCTCAAAAAAAAAAAAAAAAAATGGTAATCTAATATTGCCAGGATACATTTTGTTAGGATCATAATTAAATATCTTTATGTTGTACTATGTACTTCTATTTTTTTCTTTTTTAGGTAGCTAAGTATAAGAATGGCAATGTGGCGGAACGGACGGGTTTTGAGATTTCCGTTCCAGCCCCATAAACAGTCGGGGCGAGGTAAATCGAATTTGAAGCGAGCGCAGAACGGAGACGGGAATCCCCATTTATTTTTTTATAATTTTATTAATGTTAAAACTTCATAATTTATATATTTTGACAAAAATGTTATACATATTTATCTTAAGTTTTATATATTATTAATTAATATTTTAATAATAATAATAAAATTAAATACTTAATAATATAATTTTAAAGAAAACTAATAATTTATATATATATATATATATATATAAAATTATAATAAAAAATACATATATATTAATTTTATAAAATCGAAACGGAGATCGGAGCGGAATGAAAAAACTCAATTCCATCTCTGCCCCATTACTATAGACAGGGCGGAGATTCTCCGTCGAAGCGGAGCGAATTTTGCTATCTCTAGCTGAGTATGTCCATTTACAACCTCTATAAGAATTAAAATATATATTATTTAGCTTAACAATAAAATATTATTTTTTAAATTATAAATAATGTATACAATTTAATTTATAAATAATTTATTTGTGGAAAATATTTTCTGATAATTTATTTAATTGATACTCATTTATTTAAATTTTTTTTTGCCCAATTTTATTTAAATTAGCCTTAAAACTTATTATACCATACTATCAATTTTATTTTTAAACTTAGGTAATAATTTTTAAACTTAGGTAATAATTGAATTCTGCAACTTTATGAATTTAGTAAACTAATAATAATTAAATTATTGACTCAATTAATCAAATTTGCATGAGTAAAAAGTTCAATTAACTTCAATTAAAATTTAAAGATTAAATTGATAATATAATATAATAAATTTAAAAATCAATTCGGCTATCTAGCCTTTTAATTAAAAATAATTTTCTTACTAATATGGCTTTGGGTAAAAAAATTTCATATTAGAGTAGAATTTACACAAAAAAAAAAAAAAAAAAAAAAAAAAAAGAAAAAAAGACAATTACAAAAATGTGCGAAGTTCAAAGTAAATTTATCTATTAAGTCCAATTTTTTTTTTAACACTAAAGGGCTCATGATATTTCATGCAAGGCACCATCACAAGAAACATGTTGGCAAGAGTCATGCTACTAGCGCTATCCCAAACTCATTTAGGATAAAAAGGGAAACGAACAATTGTAAATTTATATATAACTCCAAAAAATCATGTTCAAATAATGAAAATAAACATTCCCATAAACCACTTGTATTTCATTCCTCAGCATCCCAAAAAATGGACTTATGCAAAAAGCATAACAATAGCTTCTATTTGCAAAATTTGATTTCCAACTGTTTCGTGCATATGCATATGTGGTAACTAATTATTTTGATGTCAAAAAATATAAACAACCAATCTAGGTGAATTGACAGATGAACCTGAAGGTTGTTACTCCTTGTGTCCAGAGCTTCTAATCGAGGATGCTTGGGTGTGCTTTCCAAAAACCCTGCTCAATTATGTTACAATGTTCAATGATTACCTTATTTTTAAGTGATGCTCCATTCTCATGTATCACAATATCCTCCTGCATACAAAACAAAATCTAAGCTTCTGCAAATAAAAATAATAAGGAATATGTTATTAATAGTTGATATAAAATAATAAATAGCAAAATTATAATCTATACTCTAATTGTCAAACAATGCAGAAACACTTTGAACCCTCGTTCGATATCTAAGAAGAAACATGTCAATAACACTGCAACGTGATAGCAATTATTTTCATATTGTAAAAAGACTACCGTATTGTATTTGTATCTTAGATAACGTCTCTATTATTGTAATTTCATTATGTACAACCTATATATGTAGAATTCTGTATTAACTGATGGATATCATGAAAGTTCATTCATAACGAAGGTCAATTGCCGTGTACAACATATATCTATCTTCTGGTTTCTTGGAGTTGGCTTTATGAGTCATAGAATATCATACTTATCATCAATGAAGGCAGAATTGCACTTCAATAATCTTTGGACAAATTGGCACTTTGGCAGGTACATAAAGAAACTAAAGTATTCCAATCAACGACCAAGGAATCCTGCGCCATACTTAACCTTCTTCATTTATCAGAATAAGGAAAACACAGGGTGGAAGGGATCACAGAGAGAGGAGGAGAAAAACTTGAAAAGAATATAAAAGCCCAAGTTAACAGACAACAGGCAGACCACTCATAGAAGGAAATGGAGTGGTATAACGATTATATGCAAAAGGTGAATATATGCTTGCTTGCAGAAGGGGAAAATATTTAAGTTGTAGATTCACTTCTGAGTGATACTTCGAGATGCTATATGAACAAGGTCAAGATATTAATTTCCCATTCAATTAGTGATGATCTCAACAACCAAGTTAGCAATTGAAAACTTAGACATCAAACAAGACAGAAGGAAGCACAAATGTGAAACAACAGATATTCTTCCTAGTCAATTTTCAAACATAATGATAGTTGTATGCATTGATGGAACTAATTATTGGCAACATATAGTTTACGATTGAGAAATACTACATTGAAGGAAAAATCCCTTTACCCTGAAAACAGAGGAACCCTGGCGGAAAATGACTGGTAATGTGTTGTAGTCAATACCAAATTGAGCAAGTATTTCATTTTTCTCTTGGGTTTGAGTACCCTGCAGAACAAGAAAAGTTGCAAAATAAAATTGAGTGTTGACTTTTCTACTCATGACACTGTAAATATCAACACCAAATTATGGTTAACAAGCATCAAAAAAAATTTTAAAAGGAGAAAGAGAGAGGGGGGTTAACACCTTTAAAATATTTTGAGCATCACTTTTACTTTTCCCAGACTTAACAAGTGCCCAGAAACAGGTATTGTATTGATTGTTGATGTGACCTGAAACCCCATAGTCAATGGAAGATTACAGTACTGATGTTGGGCTTCCAATCATGTTTAAAAAAAAAAAAACAAAAGCCAGACAGCTTGAAACTCAAGGTCAAATGCTGCAAATGAACCATTCTAATGCCAACCAATTATAGAACCAAGCCTCAATAAAAAAACAGTATGTCTGTTGTTACAGTAAGGTTCAAGTTTAGAACAATTCCACAAATTAATAAATTTAGCAAAAGATGACTCACAATCAACTTGTCTCCAAGCCAGATAATCTAGAAGAATCTCAGATGATGGATAGCATATCGCCCTTCCATCAAAATAGGGTGGATACTTCAGTTCTTTCTGTGGGAAGAAAGATTTCCAGTTCATCACATACATGGAGGAGAAGAATGACACAATGACAGAAACAACATAACTGCACAAGCAATATTGAGAATGAATGTACTAATATATGTATGTATGTATGTATATATATAGTAAGAATGACCAATTGCAAGCTAGAGTGCAAGTAAAAAAAAACACAAACAGAAAAAATAAATCCTAAATAAAGCTCACAGAATATAAGAGATACCTGGCTTGCCTTTGGCAAAATTTAGAATCCTTCTTCAAAACAAAGCTGAAATTTGAACAATCAAACATGAGAAAATTGAACACAAACACTTCCATACATAAACTTGATCCGTCAAAGTAAAGAGCACAAATCTTGTACCTGTACTCATCACTGACACCATATGAAAATATAACATCTTCAAACTCTTGTGAAACAGCTACAGCACATGAATTCATAAGATTCAGAGCTTGCTCATCATTGGGCTTCTCAAATTCATGAACATCACAAAATCTACCTCAAACAAGAAGATTAAATTAATTCTTGGCAAGGCAGCAAGGAAAGAAACTTTCACCTATCAGAGGCTTGATAGCATGGTCTATGGAGTTTAGAGTTAAGTCTTGCAGGTAAGAAAAGTAACCATACCCCTTTTCTCCAATTTTTCTCCCAATTTTATAATCCCTTCAAGTTCCCAATCATTTATTGACTCAAAAGTGATATCTAATTTTGAAATTTAAAAGTCTTATAATCCAAAATTCACACTAATTTGAAGTTGCAATACAATTTACACATAAGGTGAAAGCAAATCGCATGAGTACGGGAAATTTATAATTGAGCCTTGGATTGTCAATGTCTGAACTACCCCATGATTATCCATAAGTTAATCAACTTAATAAATGGTTTGCAATTGTCTGAGTAATAAGTTGCATAAACATAGGCCATAAATTGAAAAGTTTCACAAGAATTGAATGGATTATGAACATATGATTTCATTATTTTCAGAAAAGCAAACTTGCACTGCATTGAGCCTAGTGGAAAGAAAAAGAATTGCTCCAATTAAAGTGTGAGATACTATTGTTCAACTTTACCTGTGAAAATGGCACCCATCAATTCTAATAACAATCCAAGTTGACGGCATCAATTTGTTTTCAAATAGGAAAGACCTAATATAATCAGGGTTGATTTTTCCAATGTCTTCTGCAAAACCACCTAGCTCTTTCAGAAGATTTTGGTATCCATTCCAAAAGCTTCTTCCAGCTATGTTCTCTGAATGGACTATTCTTGCCTTTCTCCGCAATCTTTTGACCGGAGTACCATTCTCACTATACTTTGCAATATCTTCCTCCTGTAGTGTTTGAATAAAGATCTTAGCTTAAAAAGTTACAAGTAATATAAAAAATAGATAAAAAATGATGCAGTTAAGAAGATTTAAGAATTATTTGAAGATAGGATTTAGGAATTATTTTTGTTTAATTTTTAAATTAGGAATTTTATTTAATTTTCCTAGTTAAGTTTGTTATAGATTTCTTTCCTATGTTTATTTAGAATTCTTGTTAAATAAGTCTTTTAATTAGTATTAGATTCATTTTTAGATATTAGGTTCCTTTCCAGTCTAGGATTAGGATTTATTCTGATTAGTATAAATAAGTCTCTATTAGACAAATAGTATTGTATTATTATTTTCAATTCAAAATTTTAAGAGGTTTTTTTTAAACCCTAATTATTTTCTTGTTCCAACCACAATCACTATGTATTCTAGCCCTAATTGCCCTAGACTTTTCCGCTACGTCAAGTAGCATCAGAGCTTGAAACCTGAAAATTTTTTGAGTGGTTGGCCGAGGTAGAGGCAATCAGCCCCAACAAACAGAGTTGGCCGAGATGCGAAGAATGTCAGGAACCCGTGGAAGCCCGAATGGAGAATCCGGAAGGTGACTACAAACAACTTAAGATTCCAGAAAATCTTGAGGTTGAAGAAGAAGAAGAAGTTGAGGACGTGAACTGTTTTCATGAAGCTGGACTCGCAAACCAAGTGGCACGAGGTGGATTGGAAGGCCAGTTATTACACGCTCTTGATTTTAATGGTGGAGAACTCAAGATTGAGGTAGCTGATTTTCATGAAAAATCACATGCGGATGATTATTTGGATTGGGAAGCTAGTTCGGATAATTATTTCGAAGAATTAAAACCAGTTTTTGATAAATATATTTAGGAGATAGAGGAAGTTGAAGAATTAGAACTAGTTTTTGATGAATATAATGAGGAGATTGAGGAGATAGAGGAACTTGATGTTCATCTAGTATATGGTGAGTCCTTGGCAGTGCAAAGAGTGATAACAACAACAATCAATGAGGAAAAGGCAAAGAAGTTGGCAAATAGGAGTTCTACAAGCAGCAAAACCAGCAAAATCAATGGGTACTTATTTGCTGAAATATTTGAAACTGAAAGTCGTGAAATGGATGTCATATATGCTTTAATTAGCCAATCATCAAGAAGTGACCAGATTAGGGAATCACTCCAATATTCCACTGAAATTCAGCAGCTATTGAAGGAATTCAAGGAGTTGGTTAATGACAATTTGCCAAACAATTTACCACATCTAAGGAGTATTGAATATGCCATTGATTTAGAATTTCAATTGTTGATTCTTCAGCACTACAAAACTCGATGACGAGTTTTTTCCAACCAGGGGAGAATGATGCTATTAAGGAAAAAGAAAAAAAGATTTAGGAATTATTTTTATTTAATTTTTAAATTAGAAATTTTATTTAGTTTCCTAGTTAAGTTTGTTTTAGATTTATTTCCTATGTTTATTTAGAATTCTTGTTAAATAAATCTTTTAATTATATTAGATTCCTTTTTAGGTATTAGATTCCTTTTTAGTCTAAGATTAGGATTTATTTTAATTACCATAAATAAGTCTCTATTAGACAAATAGTATTGTATTATTATCATTTTCAATTCAGAATTTTAAGAGGTTTTCTTTAAACACTAATTATTTTCTTGTTCCAACCACAATCACTGTGTATTCTAGCCCTAATTGTTAATATCTAATTGCCCTAGACTTTTCCGTTGCGTCAAAAAAGCATTTATGAAATTAACTATCAACTTCTTTTGATGCCTAGAAAATGCATTTATGTCACACAGTTCATAGAGAATAAAATGTAATTCTAATCCTATAAATAGAATTGAAAGGCACACTTTAATTATAGCCAGATTGTTAGCGGACCCAGAGCTTTTCATATGATCATGATCTACAAATAGAATTGAAATGCATAGCCAGTCTATCTAAACTATCACCAGATTCCTCATTTATAACAAATGAATTCTAGCATTCAGAAATCTGTCCAACATATTTTGTAGAGTTCAAGAAGTATTACATAGATTACAATATCTTTAACATTATAAAGCCAATAACAAATATTGTGTGTCTTGGGAAACATCTAAGTAGCATCAATTTTCTAGATGGATATAATAAGACGATGGTTATGTTTGCAAACACATCCATGCAAGATTGTCAATTTAGTAGAATAAAGCTTTTAGAGCAAGTATTGATTGGAGATTATGGAGTTATAGCCAAGCTGATGGCAAGAGTCCCTCCCTTTATTCAATATCATGTGAGAAGACTGAACAAAAACACGTGTAATAAATATCCAAAAAAAAAATAGAGATAAGGAATTTTTCCCATGCCAATGCCAAAATGAAATACTGAAAATGTGAAATATCCTTGAAAACCCTCCAATAAAAAGGAAATAAATTTTAAATGCATTAGGAACATGATTATTCTTGAAAGAGAATGGAAATAACCTGTGTCATCAACACACAAGAACCTTGACGGAACATCTCAGGAAGATCTTTATAGTTGACACCAAACTGTTGAAAAAGAAGCTCATTTTTCTCTTGCTTTCGAGTGCCCTGCAAAAATTAACAGATGAAATACATGTAGAAATGAGCATGATGGTTTGACGAAAATGCACAAGATATGCATGATTTGGAAACCAAAAAGACATTCAGACAGATAGATTACAGGATGACAAAAAGAGAGGAAAAAGAAATAGAGAAAGTGAGACAGGAGATAGTAATATCATAAGATTAATAAGGCTGGAAGTTAGAAGGGACGTGTTCACAAGTCCTTAAAAGAGTGTAAATAAAATAGTAAACATATAATTATTCATGTGTATAAATGCAAACAGACTAGGACATTAAATGATTATGAGGAGAAAAGAAATAAGGACCTTTAAAATTTCTTGTGCTTCCTTTTCAGTCTTCCCACCTTCAACCAGCCTCCAAAGACAAGTATTATATTGGTTATTAACATGGCCTGTGAGACCACAAAACACGTACATACATTATTGACCATGTAACTTCAGAAATATATTTGCATGAAAAATTATGTTTGGCATTTGTAGTTAACAATAAGTGTTGGCTCTTTCCCTTAGAAAAAAAAAAAAAAAAAACAGTGTGTTAACTCGTTCACTTTGTTTGAACACTTACAGTCATTCTGTCTCCATGCAAGATATGCCTGAAGAACCTCTATCGATGCACAACATATAACCTGCCCATGAAATGAAGGGGGGTATCTCATCTCTTTCTGGGGAAAGAACTCTTTCCATTTTGTAGCATATACGGAAGAAAAATAAGATGAAATGAGGGACAGAATTTTGCTGCACATTCAATTTTCATAGTAAGAAAACAATAAATACACCATCCAAAAGTGAGAAATGTCATAGGAAAAAAATTTTCTTATGTTAGTTTCAAATGAAAGTGACATTAAACAACTAAGAAATAATAGTATAGGGCACTGGAAAAAAAAAGATAACTGCTTTTCTCAAGTTAACCAGATAACAAATTAACTTTGTTAACAAGTAAACGTTTTTAATATCATCCTTTAATTTATTAACAAATAAAGCACATACAAAAGGATGAAAATTTCCTGCAAACCAGGAAGCACGAAGTTTCATGGCAATCAAGTACATTGCCACATGGTACAAATTATTTTGTAATTAGTATGGCCAGAGTTGTTGAAATGCTGTGTTTAGGATAGAGCTACGTTTTTTTCTCTGTTTTTCTCTGTGCCCCACAGCTTATGTCTTTTTTTTTTTTTTTTTTTTTATCAAATATCAAATTAGAAATCACAAAGTCATCCAAAGATTAGACCATCATGATTTGGATATTAGTATTTTCTTGAAAATTTTTTGAAGGATATTCTAGTAGAATGTCTCTAAAACTTATAAATGCTTGAATCCAAATAAATATTCATTAAAACTAAGAAAATAAAAATAATGGTATTTATTTGAATAAATTGAGCATGTGAAAAATGATTTTAAAAGGAAAAAACACAATCAAATTTCTTTAAGAAAATGTCATTAATTTGTTACTTCAGTGACAACCTTATTTTTGTATTTACATTTTTTATTTTGTTAAAACAAAATCATTTTAGTAATACTTGTCAGGATTCAAGTCTTACTGATGATTTTTCTTTTCTTTTTTTTTTTTTTCTTTTTTTTTTTTTATTTTTTTATAAGCTGAAAAGTATTATTAAGGTAAAAGGAGGGTTACAAAGAGTAGTTGCTAAAATTTCTACAAAGGACAACGTAGAGCAATGGTAGAACAAAACAGAAGCTGATCTCTCACCAAGTGCGGAACACTCCTTGTTTTGCTAAAAAATCTACCAGCTGGTTACATTCTCTCAGAGCGTGATGTACTGAGGCATTAAAGAGGGATTATAGAATTTTTTAATGAGGTTCATATCTTTATTGGAGAGCCACAACCGATCTTTATTGTTCCCATTGATCCAAGAAAGAGTCTTTATTGTTTATTTATTTTTGAAATCACTAGATGACGCTATATTTTTAAAATTATAAAATAGCAAGTTCACTGAATCAATTTTTGTATTATATAAAAAAAAAATTTTTTTTTTGAAATTAAACTAAAAATAACAAATTGCTATGTTAAGTTGCTAACTCAGCTATTGGCACAAGGACTAGAAAGATAAAAAAAAGACCCAACCTAGATGTCCTGTTTCAACATCTCCATGTCCTGCTTAAAAAAAAATAATTTGTAACACATAAAATGTTGTCCCATACAAAATGATGATGTGATTGTAGAATTGACTCACGGTCAGAGTATTTAAAGTGCAATCAGCAATTGTTGAGACAGATGCAAAGTCAGGAGGAGGAAACAATCTGATATGGATGTACTTTTTTTTCTTAATCTATTTTATTTTCTCTTCTTATCATTCTTTTTTTCAGTACAAGTGATTGATGCACTTTATTCTAGGCTTAAAGATATAAAGGCAATTGCCACAAGGTTTTATAGCTGAAAATAATAAAAAGATCGGTTGTCTCAATGTTAGCAGAAGCAGGCAATAGGGTTGGTAATCCAAAAGTAAAAAGACAACAAAGAAGAGGAAAAAAACATAAAAGTAAGATATGAACCTGGCTCGCCTTTGGTAGAACCTTGTTGTCTTCTTGAAAACAAAACTGTGATCCATATAAAAAAATATTATATGAATCTTCCATTCAGCAAACAATACATGAAAGCAAATTTTGACCAAATTACAACAAACAGGGACAGTTCAACAATGAATAATAATAAACAGACAAAAAATGAAATACCTATATTCATCACTGAAGCCATAGGAGAAGACAATGCCAGGACACTCTTCTAAAACAGAAATTGCACATGCATTCATCAATTCCAGAGCTTTCTGATCATTTGGCCTTTCAAATTCATGCACCTCAGAGAATCTTTTCAAAGGGAAAAAAAATGTAAAACAGATGCAAAATAACTAAGAGATCAATAGTGCAAATTTTAAAAGATTTTAGCTTTACCTTCGAAAGTTACGACCATCAATTCGAACAACAATAATGTTCGGGAACATGACTTCATCTTCAACCTCAAATAACTTCACATACTCGTATTTGCTATTTGCCATTTCTCTTTTACTTTGTTGTATCAATTTCTCTCACAAACCATTTATCAAACATATGGTGAGCATGCAACCTGAGATATAAAAGGCAATGTTGTCAACACTCGAATTAGATATAATAGTAATCTACACTAAAAACATTCAAGTAAATAAGTACTCGAATTGCCGGCAATAACAGAAATAAAATTCCCTCAATCAAACAAAACAAATTAATCTACAAAAACTGTTGGAAAACATTCTAGATTCAATAATCTACAAAAATATTGAAAAATACCCAAATGTAATTTTTGTTCCTGGAGTTCTCATATTTGAGATTGACACTCCCAATTACTTTACCAATAGCCATTTACGCACCAATAGTGCGTGCATGAACTAATAGAACTTTGCCATGAACCTGCACAATTGATACCCATAGAAACTCACCCTTTAGGGTAGATTTGACCGCTAGATAGCCTAAAGCCTAGCTTCCCCTTTGATCGATATCGGCAAAATGTGGTATGATCCTTTTGTTACTCTGTTCGCTTATTTTCGACTCTGTTCAGCAAGCATTCTAATATTATTCTATTTGTGAAACATGTGCTAATAGAAGGTTTTAACTAAAACATCACTATATTTTCTTTATTTAAAAAAAAACTATTAATCTAATGTTTAGACAAGAGGAGGATAATCCTACTTTCGATCAAAACTCCTGAATGTTGCCATTAGATCAAGGATTGATCTAAATCAAAGAAAGTGTGTGAAGTTTTAGTCAAAACCTCATATTCCTTTTAAGTTGGAACACCCATGTGTTTGATTAGCTGACTTGTGTTGATATTAAAATTGTAAGTTGCAGGGAGAAGAATTGATTGTGGTGAGATCATGGCATCCGTTAGTGAACCCATGGAAGTAGAACAAGAGCTGAATGAGGAATTAGGAAGGGCAATAACGGAAGAATCAGAATTGTTGCAAAGCCAAGAAGGTGATATTGTACCTCTTGATTACCAGTCCTTTACCAGAGAAGGCCAAAATTACGGTCAATTCCGAAAAGTTGCTCCGATATTGGCGAATGTTTCCTCCTAAAGTGAAGCAACGTTTCTATGAAAAGTATGGGAATATTACATGGTTGTTGAAGGTGAAGGTGCATCAGAAGGTGTTGGACAGTTTGATACGATTTTGGGATCCGATGTATAGAGCGTTCACTATTAATGATATTGATACCACAGTCCTATTGGAAGAATATGATCAGTTGTTGAACTTACCTATTAAGTCGAAGTCAAATGTTTATCTGCATTAGCGCACTCGACAAAATTGGAAAAGATTAGCTACTCTTATCAGAGTTGCTGAGGAGGAAATTCTAAAGAAATGGGATACAAAAAGGAGTACTTTAGGGTGCCACTAGAATTATTTGATGATTTGTTTAGAAAGAAATTTGGTGGAACAAAGGATAACAATATGCATTAAATCCAAGATAACTATTCGAGTTTATTCAAAATTAATAAACAAGTTCATCTAAATTTTAATGGTAATAGTATTAAATCCAACTAACCTCTAAATTGAGCTCAAGCATGGAAAATAAAGCTTGATTTAAGCTAGAAGAATCAACTTCTAATCCAGTCAAGTTTCAAACTATATACTATTTTTGCCCATTCCTGACAAGAGGCTTCCGAGTACTAGAACAATTTACGAGGATCTGATTGATAGGATTGATTTATCATTTTTTTAAAATATGAGTCCAACCAGTTGCAAGACAACAAAAAATTGAATAAGATAATAACCACTTATCACCAAATAGGAGCCTAGAAATTAATAAGCAACATGGTTTAAAAGAGAACATGTGGGTTTTTCTCATTCCATAATTTTGACATCAAGCTTAGGGAAACACACATATCAAATGGCAAGCAAATTTTTAAACCAGCAAATAATAACAAATATGGGGCAGCCACTAGCCTTCAATTTAGGAATTCATTCACTCAAACAGAAAAAAAATAAGCAATCAAAAAGGTAAATAGGTTTCCATAAAGAAAGAATTAGCAACTAATGACAAAACACCTTTGAATAAACAAACATCAACCTCGTAGTTCCATCAAATCAAACAATATAAACTGCAGCCTGTAAAGTGTAAGGTACTACTCTTGAATATTCCTTCAATGCTAACCAGGCTTAAATCTTGAAATTTTAAAGATGAAATTTAATGATAGATACATTATTCAACCCAAATTTTAAAGATGAAGTAAGCCTGTAAAAACAACCTCATCCATGAGTAGGGAAATGTAGTCCAAACATTCACAACTATTTTTTTACTTGTTTCCATGTACGTTAAATGCTTAATCTGGAGGTTGTTTTTTTTTTTCCTTTTAATTGGGATAAAATTGTTTGTGATATCAAAACATCAGAAAAGAGACATGATGCCGTATGGGGAAGAAGTATTGTTTCACGGTTTAGCCTCCAAACTAAATAATAAAGTGGAAACTAGTAAGATAAGCATGAAAAATGAATCTAAGTAACGCAATCCTTCTTGCAGGGGTAAAAAAGGATCAATTTCAGCAACTTGGATAAAACATATCTAAGGAAAAAGGAGGCAATAAAAAAGGTGCCTAAATTTTCCAAAATGGATGCCATAATTGAAATTTATGGACCATGTTATATATCAACTAATAATAACAGCTAAAATGAAAAACCATAGAACTTATAGATAATAAGTTGTAACTCTTCTGATGACCACAAGGTAATAATTAGACAATAAAAAGTGCTAGCTCAAAGGGAAAAATAAAAAATACCATTGCCTCTCTAGCAGTAAGTCTGTCCTAATGATCATAACGAAGAAGCTTATCAAGAAAATCAATGGCCTGCTTGTCACACAAATGAAACCAAAGGAACCAACACTCATATTAAGAGAAGTTATGATAAAGTCAATCATAAAAAGTTCACTTGAAGAATTTTTTCTTCAGTCGAAACAAAATACTTCAAACAAGCTTAGACAATGAAACAGAAAAAAAAAAAAAGAGCACAATCAATATTTCAATCAGTCCAAAACCCTCAAGAAAATCAAAAATATATATATATATACATAGCACCAGACCCACGTTTTCAGGAAAAGGGGATGTCAGTTTCCAACAGAGACTCACAGCAAGAGATGGCAAGTCCATTCCCGAACTGTTGGATGAGCTCCTGTCAAAACCGAAAATGCCCAGATGAATATATATATATATAATTGTATTAAAACATTATTTTTTGATCAAAAAAAAGAAATCCAGAAAACCAAAAAAGGAACAGCAAACTCACAGAAGTTTCCAAAATGGGCTCCAATGAAACCAGACCCCTATGCCTTTTCCGAGCATGACTTTTGAATATTTGCTCCAAACAATAAGAAATCAACAATTCCTCCGAAGTTTCAAAGCGACCAACATGAACGATTCAAATACACAGACCCACAATCGATCGAGCCAAGAGAACAGGAGCAAAGTGAACAAAATTTCAAAACACATACCCCAACAGAGCAAAAATCGCTATGAAAATCAAAATCGAACAGAAGCTTTTATGATGATTCTTAATTTTTTCTTTCTTTTCTTTTTGCTTCTGCTACTCTATTTTTTTCTCTCTTCTTCTTCTTTCTTTTTTTTTTTTTTTTTTCCTCTTACTCTTCTCTGACTCTGCTCTTTTTCTCATTTTTTTTTTTAAATTTAACTCATATTTAATATTTCAATTTAAACACAATTACAACAGACAATAGCAAAAATATTTAATCAAAGATAATAAAATAAATAAACAAACCTAATTTGCAGAGAAAGCCGATGATGAATTCACAGTGGACAGCAATGGCGAGGAAGTCGGTTCCTGGGCTGGCAATGAGCGGTTTCGGCGCCTGCAAGGAGACCTTCGCTGATGGGTCTGCAATGGCCACTACTTTGCCATGAAGGGTGACGAGTGACGGCCGATTTCAGACCTTTGGTGATTGGTCTTGGCTCACTCGGTGGTGGCTCTGTGAGATGGGTTACCAGACGGATAGAGAGAGGGCGAGTATAGGGACAGAGAGAGAGAGACGATGAGTAAAGTGATAGGGAGCCGGTGATGGGTCTGAGTGAATGGGTGAGCTGGTGATGGCGAGGGACAGAAAGGTCGAGTCTAGGTGGAAGAGAAGGAGATCGGAATCGAGGGTCTGTTCTTTTTTTGAGAGATGAAAGAATTAGAGTCGGGGAAGAGAGCGGTTTAGTTTGGGTGAGTGAGTATGAGGGAGAAAGAGGACTGAGAATCGAGAGAGAGAGGTGTGAAGGTGTGAAGGTGTGCGCTGCTGAGAGGGATCGAGAGGCAGAGATGGTGAGTGAGCGATATGGACCGAATAGAAAAGAAAAGAGAAGAACCAGAGAGAATGAGAGTGAGGTGATCGGCGGCGAGACAGATTGTGAGATGGGTTTGTGAGCTGAAAAGAAAAGAGGAAGAAAGAGCAGAATCAGAGAAGAGAAAGAGCTCCGTGAAAGGGAGACGATTTGTTTGGGTTTTGAGAGAGAACCAAAAAAAAATTTCATTTGGCTTTTTCTTTTTTATTATTATTATTATATATTTTTAAAAGTAAAAAAAAAAAAAAAAAAAAAAAACTCAAATAGTAATTTTTCAAATGCTAAATAAGTTTATTAAAAATATTAAAAGTTTGCTTTCTTCTAAATATATTTATTACTATTTTTATTTTTTTTATAAAATTTTCTGAAAATTCAAAAATTTAAGGGAAATGAATTTTATACAAATTTTAATATTTAATTTAATTTAATTATTTTTATATATTTTTTTAAAAACAATAATTGGAAAAATTCAATTTTTGAACTATTTTTTTTTTTTAAAATCGTATTTTTTTGAAAATAATTAAAAATATTTAAAATTATCTAGAAAAAATATAGTATTTACAAATAAAATGCAAGAGATTAAATTCAATCAATCTATGCCCATAAATTCCATTTCACTCAACCAAGACATGAAATCAGTCTTAAAAATATTACAAGCTAGACAAAATTAACTTTGTTGTTGCAGCCACGAGCCCGCAGCCTAGAAAACCCAAAGTCGAACCACTAAGTTGCAGCAACTGAGGGGTTTCAACAAACCCAACAACCAACCACTGACCCACTAACCGAAAAACAAATGGTACTCACCAATAAAGGAACCACGAACCCAATGACCTTACCAAAACTTACAAAGAATGTCAACCGACAAAACTCTCAATCCATAAAATCCATACGAGAAAACCCATTAAGCAGCCAAATAGATAATCTATATATGAGAGAGAGAAAGAAAGATTTAAAAAAATGTAAAACAGAGAAATCAAGATATCTACCTGAACAACGGCGAATGAATTGGCAATAAAGAGCACAATGAGTGAAACGGCCAAATCGACTTGGAATCCAAAAATAGAAAACAATAGTGTCTGCGTAGAGTGTGGGTTTGATTGTTTACTTAGTGTTGCATACTAATATAAACTGGTCGCCCTAGGCGAGCTCTACATAGTTTGTATCCGACTCTAAAGCTAGGGTCTATCTCCTCGTACAATACTGAAACAGAATAATTCGATTCCAAGAAAAATTCTGCACCTTGGGAATTCTTTTATAAATAGTGTCATTCTCTCCATTAAACGGGTAATACAATTCTAAACACTTCTCAGTAACTAAGAGCTCATCAATCTCCATCTTTTATAACTTAAGCATCAGAGTGGCCCCCAATCACATCGCCTGAACCCTCTAACCTGTTGTCTTGTAGGAACGGAAGATCGCTTACATGTGTGCTAGAGATCGGAATACTTTCTGAGCACATCAATTGGTGCGATGAGTGTGGAATGCCACCTTAAAGATTCAATCTAGATTTCTCAACAACATTCATGAATCCGAAATTCGGTGATGATGGCCTAGGCCTCAACTTATTCCCTGACCTTTCTAACAATGAAGAAAATCCACAGGCTAACTGTCACGACCCAAATCTTGAGTCGCGACGGTCCTAGAGCATGGGTAAGCATAAAGCCACTGAAAACCCGTAGAACCCAACTACATTATAATCTAACATAAATCTGGCAGAGTGCCGGCTATACATATCTCATATTCCAAGATACTCAACTTGTAAGTAAAAAATAGCACTTCCAATGCTCCACCTTATACTCTCAACTTCATAAACTAATACAAATCCTTCCAATGTCCTTCTTGAACGCATATAATTATTATCATGTTTACATCTAACTTCAAACACATTCACATATACGTATATCAATGTCATAATTTATATTTTTCCATTTAACAGTATTAACACGTACATATTTTATACATTACCATATAACTGCAATCTATTTAATACAATTTCATACTTAAGCGATCTAATAACACACATGGAGCATCTAAGAGATTAAATATATACATATATACACATTATCCCAAAATAGCAATTTACATTTGTTAGACTGCAAGCATAAAGTGAAGGACAAGACTTGAGGATCTCAACTCGCCAATCTGCTATACTCTTGAAAAAAAAATTAAATAACCACTAATGAGATAAACTCAGTGAATAAGGATTATACTGCCATAAATTGTGTGGCTAGGAATTCAAGGTTAGCTTATAATAACGATCTTGGTTTACGTTCATATACTTCTATCAATTGGAAGCAATGAACTTCTATAAATTTCAAGGAAATATATATAGAACAATAAAATGATAAACAATTGGAACAATAGATCAATTTACGAATACATATAACAAGAAACTCATAACATTTTAGAAGCAAGAATTTATAATTCAAGTAACTTGCAAACTCATTTATAAGAAATTAATTTGATAATTTATTTAGCAGAAATCAATACAATTAGAAGTAGACTGCTTCCCTACAATCTTCAATTATATAAGAGCAAAGGCTTCTCAGGCATGCTTCCTCTACAATCTTCCATCATATAAGGCATGAGACAGGCCAAGTCTCATGACTAGGACATCAGACCCCTCCTAGCTAAGGTCCGGATACATACACTCTATCTGCGAGTTTTACCATGTGCACAAGGTCTAATGTATTACCCACATCAGTCGGGGATTTCTGCTTTGCAACTTGTAACTTTATTTAATTCATTTAACTACAATAACTTATAAATAAATTGGGAGCGATTACTAATAGACCGACCTCCCTAAAAAATTTTATAAACATTAATTTATTGCAAGTAAATTGCAATCATTTCTTCAATACTTATTTCAAGTAAACATATACACAATTTCAAGAAATAATGAGCAATAAATACAATAAGACTTTTCATATAACACTTTAACGTACTCATGGAAGGATTTCAATGAACTCTCATAATACTTTGATAAGAAAAGATTTCAATAAACATTTCATACGAACTTCAATATACTCTATTTGAAAACGCTAGTGACATATTAAGAATTGTCCAATTTTAATGGACAAAAATTCAAAAGACATGAATCAAG
>CATKHJ010010182.1:0-17840 GCA_949750685.1 Vernicia montana | reverse complement strand
GCACTATACACCACCATTACAGGCAGTGATGGAGGCTTGACAGAAGGAAATTGAAGACTAATTATAACCACCATTGACTAACTAACCATTGACTAACAATATACAGCTACCTAACATATTGACTAATATACAGCTAACATTTTAAAAAATCATTTATATATATATATATATATATATATATATATATATATATATATATATTCTTATAAAAATATAAATTTTATATAAATATATATTATTTAAAAAAAAATAAGTGAATATCTGTAACCGGATCCATTTTATTCCAAACCAAATTCATCTTGTGCTGCCTCTAAACTCGCCTCACCTTAATACAGGACAAATAAAATATGAATATGTCAAAATCCGCTGGATACCCTGCCCATAGCGATTCTTAACTACTGCTGCTCAGGTGGCTTGCTCGACTTAACAATACATGCATAAATCCAAATAAATACTAATAAATTAATTAAATAAAATGTAGAATAATCCACGTGGCAGGTCAATTGTTGACCCCACTTAATCGGCAATAATCCACGCCTGTCTGAACAATGGTCCCGCCTGATTATTATTCTTAAAAACACCTTAATTTTGTTTTTTAGATTAATAGGTGTGGTGGTAAGGGTGCTAATTTACTTCAATATAATTAAATTTTTTTAAAGAAGATGAAAATTATTAGAGTTTTATTTTTTACCTTTATATTATCCAACATTATATTCTAGTATATTATATTTTTTTTTTGCATCTTAACAAAAATTAATAAATCATTTACATTGCAATATAAATAATAAAAAAATTATTTCTCTTCAATTATTTTTTTTTTGAGAAAATGTATAATTAGCTTTGTTTAGTGATACAACGTTTTCAGAATAATCTCATTTATAATTTGATTAATTAAAAAAGTATTTCTTTTATGTTGAATTTTAAAATTTAAATTTAGACACTAAATTAAAAGTTGGAGTTTTAATTAAATATTTATTTTTTAGCATGTTTATTTATTTTATTTTATTTTTTCCAAATTTTAACATGTTTAATTTTTTAGAAGGCCTAATGTATGGAGTGATTTGAGTTATTTGATTCATGATAATTTCTATTATAATAATTAATAAAAAATTCAAATAAAAAAAAATTCATTTTTTATCCTTAACCACTTTATTGCTAAACCAATAATAATAATAATAATAAATATAATGACCTAAATGGAAAATAAATAAAACTGGAACGAAAGGCTTAACTGTGACAAGTGACCATTTTAATAATAAAAGGGTTATCTTAATTAAAGAAAGAAAAAAAAATTCCATTTTATTAAAGTAATTTTTAAAAGCAAATGATCAGTGTTTTCAAGGAGTACCAATAAACGTTTTCATTTATTAGTATTCGAGTTATAACTAAAGCTAAATTTATCAAATAATAATAATAATAATAATAAAAGGCAAAGATTTGTCCACATAAATGGTTCAGTTCTCTCTCAAGTTGAAGTAATTGTTTTTATAAGCAGAAAAAGGGAAAGACAGGACTCACTCACTCACTCTCACTCCAGTCAAAGTTTTCATTCTCCCCAGAAAAATTTTCCTAGATTTTCTTTCTGTTTCGTTGTTATGAATAATTTTCCTAGAAAAAACAATAGCCAAACAAGAAAATCTCTTTAAAAACTCATCTCTCCTCTTCTTTCTCATTCTTTATCATGGATTTGTTTAATTTTGACGACGTGAAAGGTGAGAAAGCAGGAGCTATGCTATGGTATAATCACCTTCGAAGCTTAACAAAGCTTTTTCGTTTAATTGAGTTGTGCCTTGCTCTGGTTCTTCTCTCTTGGATTTACAATCGGCTTCCATTTGCCGTTAGAATCTCTGGAGAGTTCTTCCGGCAAATCACTGGAGTAATTGCTAGTCCAATCTTAGTTTTCATATTCTGCAACGTCATAATCGCTACTCTCATCGTCAAATCTGGAAGATTCTCAGGCGATAATCCCGCCGCAGACAATGCTGAGACTGAGCTTTACGAGGAATTACTAAAAAACAACGAAAATCGTTGTTCCAAGTCATTGTCTGAGAATCCTTCTCTTGCTACTCATCTTCCATCTCACGCAACAGAGGAGATTGAGTACCAGGAGAAAGAGATTATCATCTCCGAAATTCAAGCTTTCACTCAAACCGCCGGCGAAGATGATGATGATGTTGTTGAAATGGATTCGTATTCGGAATCGGATTCTGATAATCCGAGAGTTTATCGGAGGTCGAAATCGGAAAAACTAGAGAGAAAGTACTCGGAGAAGGTAAAATCGAAAAAGCTGCGGCGATCGGAGACGGAGAGGTACATTAATGCAGTGAAGTCTACCGCCGCCGGCGAAGGTTTTTCTCCAGAGGATGACTTGAGTGATGAGGAATTTCAGCGCGCAATAGACGAATTCATCGCCAAGCATTTGAGGTTTCGTCGCCAAGAGTCTTTGTATGTTGTCTTACAAAACCAGAGCTCTATCCCTGAAATTGAGAAAAATTGAAAAATAAATTAAATTAAAACCGCCATTTTTAGTATTTAATTTTCTTGTTCTTTCTTTTTGGCCGTAGTGAATTTCCTTTCAGATTTGTGCAGTTAATTTCTGAATGTGTTGAATCTGCTTTTTTGCAATTTTCTTTTTTTAATGACCTACAAATTAGTCTGTCACTTCCCCTCTTTAGTCTTTAGATGGGTGGTTCCATACAATTGATGATAATTAGTCGTTTGGATTAACAGTTGGTAAATAGCATTTGCTGTTTGAACTCTCGATCACTAGCATGAATTATTTGGTAAATACAATATTCTGTGTAACATTTTAAAATTCAATGTTTAATAGATTAAAATTATAATTGAAATACTAAAAATTAACTGGCCGTTAATTATTAATTGCTCACTATCACGGCCAAATCATACAGACACTCAAAATAAAGTATTAGCTTCTAACTTTTCGTTTATAATTTTAAATTTTAATTAAAAAATTTTAAAATGCTCTAATTGTTGAATTTATCAAACATTTTAAATTAATAGTTATAAATTAAAATGTAAAAAATTGTCTATCAACAACTCATCTAAATGGAGCCTAAATGGTTTAGGTCACTTCTCATTTATTATAAATTTTTAGGTTGGAATATAATTTTTTTTATATATAATTTCACATTTTTATTTCAATTATATGAAATAAAATTAAACTATAGTACTTACATTGAGAAAGGTAGTGCTAAACAATTTCATATAAATTTAGTTACAGATGAAAAAAATTAATACAACATATACGATTTAAAATTTTAATTTAATTTTGTAATATATTATATATATACAGGGTTGAGAAAGTTACACAACAAGCGTTTTCCTTTCGTCTCTTTTGTATTGGGTTAATATATGCTTCTCTTTTAGGTTGACGGTGAACTTATTTTTTCTATTCTTTTTCTTTTCCTTGTCTTTCTTAATTAAATAATATTTAGATTTATATTTTTATTTAGCAAATCTAATTTTTTTTCTTTTATATTTCTTTCCTTCTTAGTGAATTTCTTTCATTTATTATTTTCTTTATTCTCTTCATAGTTAGAGATGACAATTTGTACTTCATTCGTGAGTACCCACCCGAACCCTATTCAATTAAAGCGGATAATATTCAAGTTGATAGGATAATGGATATAAATAAATTCATATCCAAAAAAATAGCATTCGGTTTGGGTAGGGTACGGATAATGTAGTACCCTATCCATACTCGTATCAATATCCTACCCGATACACAATGTTAGGAGTTATGTAATATTGAACTTATTAATTATGATGTATTTAATATGTTACATTTAGAAAATTGGATAACTTTTAAATTATTCAATTTTTTTTAGTATTTTTTATTTTTATTTTTTAATATATGATTTTTTTAAATATAATATGTATTGATTTATAATAATTATTTTCTTATGTTTAAATTTATACAGATGTTTACAAATAATTTAGTAATTATTCGGATAATAAGTTACCCAAAATCCTATGGGTATAGGATGGATTTGAAATTTATTACTCAAATGAGTACGAGTATGAGTACAGATATGGGTAGGCATGTACTTTTTTAAATATGAATAAGGGTAATATACTACTCTACCCAATTTTCGACTTTTCATTCTCCCTTTTGTAGTGGATATGTGTTGGTTATAACAATGTGAAGTGCAAGTTTTATTTTTGGGAATAAATTTATTGATTTATTGGTATTCCAATCGAACTCGTAGAACAATCATAAGAATTGAACATTTGACTATTATTTTTTGCCAAGCACGTTCTAATACTTAAAGTCGAGATTGTTACTATTATAATGTGTACTCCTAGATAATTTTGATATTTGTTTTGAGAAATTATATTATTGTTAAAGATTATTATTTAATATATATATATATATATATATATATATATATATATATATATATATATATATATATATATATATATACCAGACATGGATTGTTTGGGCCCTTTGTCTTGGGATAAATCATGTGGTAGCCTTGATTATGATTTACTTTTCAGTGAGGAGATAAAAAGATGCTGAAATTCCGGATGCAATGCTTTGTCTGTTTTTTTTTTTTTTTATTGCCAAATAATGCTTTGTCTGGTTGGATGTTACAAAATGGAAGTTGCAATATAGGATTGGAATTTCTGAAAGCTGTTATTATCTTATTGAATGGAATGTACTCCGAAATTGCATTTGGCATTTGATTGGATAATTTACATGCTTCCTTTCCCTTTAACAAACAGGAAATTTCTTCTTTGAAATTGCTGCCAAATCTTTTTCTTTTTTGTATTATTCCCTAATATTTACCTTTTATGACTGATTGGATTGGCTTAATTAGTTGTTAATTGTAGGTAATTTACATGTGATGTTTGAGTATAGTTAATATAAAATAATAAAATTGATATAAATTCTATTACTCCAAATAATTAGGAAATGAGATGAATACACTTCTTTTCATTTTTGTATTCTCATTCATAAAGAGAAAAATTTTAATGCATATATAAACATTATCATAGATTAATTAAATTGTATTCATTGGCTGGTAGTGTACTAGTCAAATATCTATCTGATTGTATGAAGGTTAAGAATTCAAATTTTCCTTTTTACAAATTTTTCAATGTTAAAAAGTAACATTATTTGTGTGCCTCATGAAATAAATTAAATTGTTAGAATAATAATATATCATAATATGATTTCTACTTTTATTTAATTAAATTATTTATTATTTTAAAATAATTGAATTCTAACAACTAGTCTTTCCACTAAAAACTAAAGTTCTTCGGAAAAATGAATTCATAAAGTAAGTATCAAATAAATCTTTTAAAAATTAAACATATATAATAAGAGATGAATTATAAATATAGTATTCATTTATAGATAAATTATGTTTGAAATTTATATATAAATGAATTATTATATTTGGAATAACATAAGTTAAAATATGAAATTTAATTTAATTTCATACTATATTGGAGAAAATCTATAATTACTTTTTTTTTATATCTTTGTTTACTAAATTATCCTTAATGTAATTACATTAAATTTATTAAAAAAATAATATAACTAAAAGAAACTAAATATATCTCATAAATATTTGTAATCAATATTCAATATTTAAAATTGAATAAAAAATTGATTGCGAGACAAGAGAAACATATAAAATATAAATAGAGAGAAAATGGAAAAAATTGAGAGTACGAGACTAAAAGGAGAGAGATGAGAGAGGAGGAAGAAATAGAATAGAGAGTGGAGAGAAAAAGATGAGGAGGAGAGAGAAAAAAAAGTAAGAGCGGGAAGAAAAGAGAGGAAAAGGAGAGATTAATATGACATGAGCATTTTTATCCATAATTTTACCTATTTGATTTAATTATATTTGATTTCATAAAAATAAATTTTCAAAATTGAAATCAATATTTTGTATTTATTTTAAATATAAAAATTTTAAAATTTAAATGAATCTATATAAAAATTCAAAAGTTATTTAGAAAATTTTTTATGATATATTAAATAACTCTTTTAAAAACTAAACTTATATTAAGTCATCTCATTAAATTTTTTCGAAGTCATGTAAGTCCCAATTAAAGTTTATAAAAAACTAATGTATGTAATATCTTTTTATCATTTTTTCTTTGGTTCATATATAATAAACTTTTTTTTTTTTGAATGAATATACAATAAACTTGACCCATATATTTTATGTATATTAATATTTGAAATTATCAAAAGATAATATTTAAATTAATAAAATAATAATAATAATACTTTGCATTTGTTAAAATATTTTAAGAAAACACAAAATAAATAAATAAATATAATCAAAATCCACAAAATACGGGGGCTGTAACTAATTCTATAAAATTTAATGAAATTTATTAATTTGTTTCAATCGGATTATTAGTGGGCTTTATATATATATATATATATATATATATATATATATATATATATATATTTGATGGGAGTTCTTTGATTTTACTTTCATGGAATTAGTGTTGCTCTCATGCGGATCAAATTTAGTTCTTTCCAATGTTTTCAAACTCGATCCGGTTTTAAAACTGGTGAAAGCAGAAAGTTATGGATCAGAGGTTCAATCAGAATCGATTCGAAGTTAAACCGAAATTTTAAATAATATATATATATATATATATATATATATATATATATATATATATATATATAATTAATAAACGTTATCTGAAAAAATATGAATTTGAGACCATTATTTAGAATAAATTATAATAAATTAACTTACTAAGTGGGCATTTTGAGATCCAAATCCACGGTTCGAATCGCACTTTCAATATATGAGCGCGTAACCTGCGTATACAATTGCCAAGCCGAAATGGATTGGCCCGTGCTTGCTTGGTTTTTCAATTTTTTTCTTCAATGGCGAGTGTTGTCTCCTTTATATTTTGATAATTCCAAATATTTGTTTAAATAAGCTTATATTTATTGAATATATGAGATTTAATGTAAAAAGAAATAAAATATTGAATTTCTTTTTCACCACCCTGAAGTTTATTTTCATCACCTTGAAGTTTAAGTTCACCACCTTGAAAATCATTTTCACCGCCTTGAAGTTCAACTTCACCGTCTTGAAGTCAAAATTCACTGCCGTGAATTTTACACAGAAGCGAATTGGATTTTTATCTACAAAAATTCACCGCCCTAAAGATTGTTTTCACCGCCTTGAAGTCAAAATTCACCGTTGTGAATTTTATACAGAAGTGAATTGAAATGTTATCAACAAAGAGTTCACTGCCTTGAAGTTCATCTTCACCGCTCTGAACTCAAATTTCATCGCCCTGAACTCAAAGTTCACCGCCGTGAAGGCGTCACATCAGACAAAAAATATAGCCGTTGGAAGTTGTCTAAAACCGTTTTCAAAACATAACAGTCATATTTTGGAGCTGGGATTGAAGACATATAAATATATAAAAGACTCCAAATGAAGGGGAAGAGATTCCAAGTGATTAAAAGTATTATCCAAGTTTGAAATTCAATAATTCTCTTCTACTCCATTTAAGAACATATTTGCTATTTAACTTATATCTTTTGTGTTCATTGTTGTTAAAAGCTATAAGATTAATTTATATCTTGTAAGAGTTTTACTTGTTAGTCATTGAGTGACTTAAAATCTCAAACATTATTGTCATCTCTTATATTTGGCGAAATCCTGGATAACTATTGTATTGGGCGAAATTTCAAAAAACTAGGGCGAAATCCTGGAGAACTAGGGCGAAATTCCGATTCAACTATTGTAAAGTTTTGGACGTAATCCCGGATCACTAGTAGAACCCTAAATTTGTGTGATTTAGGAGAAGTGGATGTAGGAGAAGAGATTGGCTCTGAACCACTATAAAATTGGCTAAGTTTTCTCATTCTTATCTCTACTTATTTCATTATTGTTGAATTTTTTTTTATTGATTCATATATTGCATTTAGGGTGATTAATTACTTTAAAAAAATTTAAATTCCTATTCACCCCCTCTAGCAAATTTCCATACTTGAGCCAACAGCGAGGTTTTTTTTTTTTTTTCTTTTTCTTTTTTTTAATTTGGCAGCAAAAATGAAAAAAAAAATTAATTTTTTTTTTATTTGGACCGGCTCACCCGTAAAACTCGGGTCAGGTCGACCAGGTCACCGGTTACTCTGCTGGTTCGCCGGGTTTTTCCCCCTGTCATGGCATCCCGAATTTTGGCTCTACTCCGGACCGGTCTGGCCTCCAATCTCCGATTTTCCTGGTCTGACGGACTGGGTCTGGCCGGGTCTGACAATAATGGTTCTTCCAAATAACCACTTAAACTAGTAGCTGGTAAAAGTCTAGGGATGGTCTAAGTCATCTTCCAGCATGTTGATTTAGCTGTTTATGGTAGCTAATAGCTAGTTGTTGATAGTGTATGGTCATTGTTGATAGCTGATAAAAAGTGATTACTGATAGCTGTTAACTAATAAATATTATTTGTTTGGTAAAAATTTAATAACTATTATAGTTGAGATGTAAAATGACTATTATAATATTACACATATATATATATATATATTATTTTCAATTTTAATGTGTTATTAAAAATAAAAAATATTAATTAATTTTATAGATACATATATTTATTATTGTTTCTTTTTTGTAAATGTGAGTATGGTTGTTATTTTAAATATTTCAAATAATATTTTAATAATTATTTATCATTTTTAAAGAACCATGTACCTAAATAATTTTGTTAATAATAAATTTTTTTATATGGATAATATAGTCAAAATATAACATTGGTTATTAACTGATAGAAGAAAAAAATTTTCCAATGTAAAGCTTTTGAAATCTACAGCTGTTGGCTAAGAATGGTCTCTTGATGATGTTGGCATTTTTTATTATGACACCATTCCAGCTGGTATCTCCACTATTTTCTGGGGGAGATGTTTGTGGTGTTGGGTGTCAAAGACTTTGTAATGCTTAGTTTTCATGTTCACTGAAAAATTCTTACTTATATCAGGTGTATAGATTTATCTCATACATTAAATCAATGAGTGATGAGATATTTTAGCAAATACGATTTTTTTATCTATTTTTTATCTAGTGAAAAGATACTTATATACATATATTTTTATTTCATTAGATTGGTGTATATATCCAGTGTACGTAAAACTTAACCTTGTTCACTAAGGTTGTTCCTCTTTTTTCTACCCAAAAAAAATATCTAAAGTTGTTGATGTACCTAACAACTAACAATTACTGATTTTTTACTAAAAAAAATTAACTATTAGGAGTAAAACATCTACCAGTTAACTCGAAAACTATCACTCGTAACTGCTAAAGAAAGATCCACTTAATGCCTACAAATACATATGTTCAAGACATCAACTTTATGTTAGAAGATGCAATTTTTTGAGCCCATGCATATCATGGCAGAATGTTTACATCTTAACAACTAGCCAATGCAGGGGAGAGGTGGGGAAAAAAAACTCTTATAATGCATATTATTATGAGGCATTAGATTTTGGCTTTTTGTAGCTAAAAGTCTTGCAATTATAGACACAAAAATGAAGATACTAATAGTACTAATTTATGATCATGAAACCTCCTCCAAAGAAGGCACATATCTATGTATAGGTTGTTAAACAATCAATTCAGACATTCCAATCATTAAGAAATGACAAACTTCATTCTTGAAGGAAGACAATTATTTTAAAAGTTCAACATTTGCGTCTTGTTGGAGCAAAATTCATAATCTTGTTACCTTTCACGTAAGATTTTATCTTTTGGTGTTGTCAATAGTTTTGTCCCCACTCACACTAATTATATACTACTTGCTTTTTGTTAAACAAAAGAGATTTCTAGTGGATATTTGAAACAATTATTTAGGGTTTATTTATAGTTTTTTTAACCAATCTATTAAGAAAAATATTATATATATATATAGACGTTATTAAAAATTATTTAAGAGAAATTAATATATTTTCATAAAATCTTCAAAATAACTAAATATTAACTTCAATATATATATTTTTTTCTACATTTAAAAGAGTGTTCTTTCTAAAACAATTTCAACCTAATATCAAACAACATAATAATAGTCAATTTTTTTTAAATTTTTTTTTGGATTTGCTTCTATCATATTAGTTTCAAATCATAAGATGTAGGCTCAAATTATAAAGGATGTATTATTTTTCTTAAATTGGGAATTTCTTAGTTTCAGTTTAGTGATATTAGAAAAGGATACTTCATATGATTTATGAAAATTAATTCCTACATAATACAGTAATAGTAATAAAAAAAAAAACAACAATCATAATTGAATTATGTGTCAATGATTCCCAAATGTATGTGCTTCACTTTCACTATCCCTACAATTTCTCAAGAAAAAGTCACTTTTGATTACTTTTTTTTGTCTGGGAGATTAGATGCCTAATTGCCTAGTGAAAGTGACGGTCTTCATCTTTTGCCTACCTTATTAATTTAATTAATTCTCTCTTCTCTTTTTGTTAGGGAAGTCATGATTATTTCCACCTTCAATGACTATTGCTTAAATTTTTTTTAAAGGCATTTTACCCAACTTAATGGCAACTTTTTCTTTCACTAATGTTCAGTGTCCTCCTTAAGGGACATGTCAAACACCTTCCTCTCTTTCTTTTGTCACTTGAACTTTCCCTCCTTTTGCAATTGTTGGCATGCGTGTTAAGTGGTGGTGGAGAAATGTGTGCTTCATATATAAATATATATATACTTTTGCTGTTATCCATTAATTATTGTTTGGTTGGAAAAAAAAAGTTTCTTTTTATTACTTCTTTTGGCCAAATGAAAACTTTTGTTGGATAAACCCATCAATCATTAAATTAAAGGTGACCTATTAATACATATTTCATTGTTCATTTCTTCCGTTAAACGGGCTTTAGCTAAAAATTGGGAAGGAAAGATAAATAAAAGCATATTTGTAATCGTGAAACGCACACTAGGTGGGAAATTAGGAAAATAACAAGGGTACCTTAAGTCTCCCCACTGGGCTTGTCAGTGCATCTCCCCAAATTTGGGTATACTTCTCGTATTGGGCTGGCAGTTATGAAGTGAGCTCTGCGCCCTCTAGGCCCAACTGGCACTTCCAAAGTTTATCCCCCATCAATCATAATTTAAAGGTAAATTACTAATAGATTGTTTGATTCCATTTTTATTCAACAAATTGTGCATACAACAATTTAAAAAGCGATAAAACCTAAATCATGCATATTACAAAACAATCAAACCTAAACAAGCAAGAACTAGTTAGTTAATTAAACTAATTATTCAATCTAAATAATCATGCGATTTTAAGTGTTAAATATTTATTTTAAAGTCATATTACATGTATAAAATCCTTTAATTACCAGGTGGCATACAAGTCATCATTCATTTAAATCCTAAATTTAATTAATTCTAAATTAAAGGGGAGAGAAAAATTGAAAGGAACTTTACAACCCTTTAAAATAAATAATAATTAAAATGAAAATAAAAATAAAAATAACCTACTGGACTTAGAATTAAAACCTCGGAATACCCAAATGTCCCCTGGAACCTATAAAAAATTATAAAAAATAAAACAGGAAGCAAAATCTGACGTTCTTTTGAAACAAGCCCTGTGAGGGGGGGGGGGGGGGGGGGGGGGGGGTGTGGTGTTTGGGGGTGGTGGTGGTGGCAGCCTACACATCTGTCTTCATCTTGATAGACTCCGATCCTTTTTGATTCCTCATCTGTTGATCCTCCAATTGGATTTTGGTTCATCCAGTGGTTTTCAGATAACATAATATACATGAGAACAATAAAAAAAACTAACAAAAGACTTGACAAAATGGTTAGATCAAATTAAAACAGACGCAAACAAAATGAAAATACGAAGAACAAATGAACGAATGCACATGCTGGGGTATGAGGAGTCATGTGTCCATTGCGGCCCCACGCGCCCCTCACCTTCTGAGCAACAGGGGTTCATCCCCCAATTCGGCATGCTCCCACCGTTTTGTGATACAAACAAGTATATGACATGATGCAAATGACAATATAGCATATGTATGGATGAGAATTAAACATAAAACGTAAAAACATGGAATCAAAATCACAAATCAAACGAAACATATAAAATGAGCCCTTCCTTTTGAATGATCGGAAATTGGTTATGATAATCCATTGGAGGCCTAAGTACTAAGAAATAACATTTAAATGAATAATTATAACATCCTAACATGGTCAACATATACAGAAACAAACATTCGTGCCAAAATATTAATTAAATGAGAAGTAAAAGACAATAAATACATGAATAACGAAATAACATATAAAATCCCCCATTAATGTGCCTACCTTCTAGCTATATCAGGCCATTTAAGGCTTAATTGCAATGAGGATCATTAGGAAGGTGGGATACAACCCTTAGACATCAAGAACAACCATTAATGCACCTTTTCATAGCCTTCCTAGCTTTGATTCACTAAAACTAAAGGGTTTGATGTTTGGAATTGGGTTTAAAAGTCCTTTGTTCTTCAGAGACTCCAGAAGCTAAGGTCTAAAGAAAAATGTAGAAGCCTTTTCTTTTCAAAAAAATGGAAGTCCCAGAAGAAGTTCTTAAAAATGAATTTTTATTTGGCTTTTATATTTTTTGAAAAATTAATTTGAATTTTTTGATTAAAAATCATTTTAATCTTCAGAAAAACCTTTTGGAAATTGATCCTATCCTCAATCTATTCGGATTGAGGATAGGGTCAGTTGAAAGGATTTGAAATTCAAAAACTGATAGAGGGCCCCATGTGCCCCTTGACTTGCCACACAATGGGCGTGTGTCCTGCTATGGGCGCTAGCCCAAAGCAAGGGCTCCTTTATTCTAGGAATCAAAATATAATTTTTTCAATTATCAGGGACTAAAATATAATTTTTTAAAAAAACCTAAAATTAAGGTTTTCATGCAATTAAACATGAAATTTCCTAAATTTTAAGAATCTATGAAAATATTTTTGAATAAAATTCAAAACCCCTCCAAACGGGCCAAAACCTAAGTCCAATGAATCAAATCCAAAAAGAACCACTCGGTTCATCATCATCGGGCCCTAGGGTCAAAAATTAAGTGTTCACAATGAGATAGTAAGGCTTCATGGTGTTCCAACTTCGATTATCTCATATCGAGGAACTCAGTTTACATTAAGGTTTTGGCAAAAGTTTGCAAAAATCTCTAGGCACTCAATTGGATTTCAGTACTGTTTTTCACCCTCAAACGAATGGCTAATATGAGAGAACTATCCAAACTCTGAAAAACATGTTGAGGATGTGCATTTTGAATTTTGGAAGAAATTGGGATAAGCAACTACCCTTAATTGAGTTTGCTTACAACAACAATTACCATTCTACAATTAAGATGACACCTTACGAAGCTTTATATAGGAGGAAGTGTAGGTCTCCCATATGTTGGAACAAAGTGGGAGAGAAGTTTATCGAAGGACCTGATTTGATTCGGTTTACGATGGATAAAGTACCTCTGATCAAAGAACAATTGAAAACTACTTTTAATCGCCAAAAGAGTTATACTGATCCAAAGGGAAGAGACCTCCAGTTTGCCATTGATGATCATGTATTCTTAAAAATCTCGCCAATGAAAGGTATTATGAAATTTGGTAAGATAGGCAAGTTATCTCCAAAGTACTTTGGTCCATTCAAAATATTATAATGAGTTGGAGATGTTTCTTATTAAATAGCTTTACCTTCGAGTCTGGATAATGTTCATCCAGTGTTTCATGTCTCCATGCTTCGTAAATACATTCTAGACCCTTCTCATGTGTTACAAAGCCAACCGTTGGACTTAAAAGAAGATTTGTCTTATGAGGAAGTTCAAGTGGCTATTATTGATAGATTGGTTCAGAAACTGCGGAATAAAGTTCATATGGTGAAGGTAGTTTGGCAAAGCCAAACAATGGAAGAATGTACTTGGAACACCGAACAAAGCATGTAAGTCAAGTATCCTCACTTGTTCCATTCATAGATTTTTTTTTTTTGAAATTCGAGGACAAATTCTTATTAAAGAGGGGAGAATGTAAAACCCCAAATCCTTGATACTTGTAATATTCTTAAGATTTATGTGATTCAATAAATAAACAATAATAATATTCCAAGTATCTGTTAAGTTGAGGTTTATTTAAAGATTTGGATTGAATAGGATGAAGGCGAACTCAGTATTAAGAAGCGAAGTGAGGAGAGTAGAATAAGAGAGACGAGTCGAGTGGCGTCTTCGGTATTAGACGAGTTAAAGATTTCGTCTGCGAGTTACATAAGTTTTCATGGCTTAAGGTGTAAGCTACCTACCCATGTATTGTTTGATAGAAATTGCATGGCTAAGGTTGAAAGCTACCTAACAAGAATAATATTGCAGGAAATATGTGGTTAGGGATGCAAGTCACCTACCACTGATCAGTCTGTCGGCCACTATAATTAATGCTATGTTCTTTTTCTCTACATAAGATGTTTAGTACTACCTAACATTTGTGTTTTCTTCCTCTCAAACTTTTATGATTTCTTCCTTCTCTTCAAAGGATTCCCTAGATCTTAAGTATTAAATTAGGATCTAGATGATCTCTTTCTTCTACCTTTCTTTAGAACAGTTAGATAGATCGAGAGGTTGATTTGTAAGCCATCTGAGCCTTGATTGATAAGCATCATAACTATGAAGGATTTACTTTGAGGTAAGTTATGAGATGTATGAATTCATAGTAAAACCACCAATAAAAAACTTATTTTGTTAAAATTCCTTGTTTTAGTTAACTATTCTATATGATTATATAATATATGATTGATTTAATATTATCATTGTTATTTTTGTCTTTGAGACCGAAGAATGAATAGCCTTATTGTTTTAATGTTTAATATTGTAAACCAATAGTGAATGATAATTATCATTATTATTGATGAGACCATTGGGCTAACCTATTGTTAAAATTATGATTTTGATACTACCAAGCCAATACCTAGCCTTGACCACGTATGATAGAATGCTTATGCTAATGGGGAAACGTCATTAGACCGTGTACACCGGTGACTCAACTGATAGAGTCTCATATGTCAGTGTCCTACCTAGGAAGGGCCATTTATCCTAAGTGTATGTAAGGCTAAGCATATGTACAAAGAGAAGTTACTGCCCTGATGGATTTGCTAAGGTTTATGAGGATGGTGGTACAGTCCTGCCCATTTCCTCTGATGGTTATATGCATTGTTCTATTATAACGGATGTTTCCTTTGGTGCCTTCTTGTTCTTAACACATATTAATTGTTCATAAACCTTATTGCCTTAACATATATATATATATATATATATATATATATATATATATATATATATATATATATATATATATATATATATATATATATACACCCTTAAATGATTGTAAGTATACATACTTTTTATAATTTATTGAGTTGGTGGCTCACTTCTTAATCGTCTGTGGTTTCAGGTAGGCGAGTCGAAGAAGATAGGAACTTAGAGACTAGAGCTTTTTGATTCTTCTTCCTTGAAGCTACTAATAATGTAAATGTTTAAGATTTAAGTTTTGCAAGACGGAATCTTCCTTAGTTGCTCCCTAGAAAGTCGAAATTATTGTATGAAAGTATGAGTTTCCTTCATATGTATGAGAATAGTTATTTCTTTAATATATGATTATCATGGTGAATGTTGTCGTTTGATTTGGTTTTCTTTTGCTTATGGGACTCTATGGGTTTTTGGTAGTTTTAAACCTATCCATGTTCTAGGACTGTCACACCAATGAAGTTCGGGGTGTGATAAAGATACTCCCCCAATCTCCAATTCTCCCATAGTCTTAGATTTCTTGTAAATAAGATTTAGATTTCGTGAAGGCTTTTGGAAGGGAAGTTAAAGATTCACAAGCTTGGAGAAAGATTTAAGATTTTGGGCTTCTCTCTCCTTTTTGCTAGAGTTTTTCTAAACTTTATTCTCTATTTCAAATATTTCAGTTGTTACGTTTATCTTCAATTCAATTAATACTTTGTCTTATTTTCTAATCATGAGCAACTAAATTTCTATCTAGGGTTTTAGATGTAATCTTTAGATTTACCTGTGATTATTTATAATTGATTGAGGGAATTACTTGTAAGAATTAATCTATTGTCTTAGGGTTTAATTCTTGTGAATAATTGATCACTATTTGCAAGTTTAAGGTATTGTGTGAAGTAGCAAGAGTGGAAGCATAATACTAGCCCATTAAGGTATTAAACCTAGGGTATGTATTGCTTAGAGATAAGAACACTATTTTGTGATTGTTAAATGGATTTTCATAAAACTTAATGGGTTTATATTAATTGCTTATGATCACAATAGTAGACATAAGGTTAGCATAAATACATGTGTTGTATTTTGAGAGAGAACATCATATAATTTAGGGAGATCTAATCATTAATTCTAATAAGATTAAATCTAATCAATTCAATTAGAGATAATTTATAGATAGTCAATTGATGAAATTTAAACTCTAGGCTTTTTATATCATTGTTTTAAATTCAATTTAAGTAATTCTCATATTTTAGTTTAGTTTAATTTAACTTTAGTTTAAAATATTCTTTTGATATTCGATTCTCTAAAAGAAATCCTAATTTTGATACTTATCAACCCTTTATTGTGAAATTGACACTCTACTTCAATACTATATTACTTGTTAACGATATGTGCACTTGTAGATTCAGTGCAACAGAAAAGAGGCGCGATGATCCAATTTTGTAATGTCAATGTTATTTTTTTTACCTTGAAAAATATAAAGGAGCGATGTGCTCCATGCATGGGATAAACAGTAGGGTCAAGTTTGCATCTTTTTCCTTAAAAATTTGTATAAAGATTAAAGAAAGAAGTACAAAAAAACCCCTATAATTGTAGTTGTTTTCACTTTGGGATCCGTGAAATTTTATTTCACAAAATGAGTCTGAAGTTTTCATCATTAGCACTTTAGGATTTACAGTCTTAATGCTGTTAGAGACTGCTGACGTGATGTCTACGTGGTATAAGTGATAATACAACCTTTGACGATGTTAAGACTGTAGATTTCAAAATGCTAACGGTAAAAATCTCATATTCTATTTTATCAAAAAAAAATTCACGGATCCCAAAATAAAAATAATTGCAACTATATAATACTTTTTTTATATTTTTTCCAAAATTAAAATATCCTTCATTTTCCTTTAAATTTTTCATCTGATTATATATATATATAAATTAAGATATAGTTAGAAGATTCTTTGAATTTGCAACAGAGAAATAGTGAGGAACAGCTAGTGGTAAAAGTTACGAGCAGGAAGTAGGTTAAATTAGAGTATAGACAAAGCCAAATATATAAATAAATAGATAAAGTGATTTTCTACAATTAAATGGCTTCATGAAGAAAAGAAAATTTGTGTGTCACACCCCGCTTCGGGCGGTGCAACGGTCCTAGGGCATGGGTAGGCATAAGGCCACCGATCACCCGTAGAACCCATAAACATGACTTCCACATACGGCATTATTACATCTAATACATACATATTCCCAAGATCTCAACCTGAACATACATATTCACATAATCTCCATACATGCTTAACTCACATGAATTCTCACAAGAATATATCTTGATACTCATATAATCCCATAACATAAATTATAACATATAACTAGTTGCTCGATATTGCCAATGAGGCCATAATAATATCTCTCCCTTACACACACATGGAGCATCTAGAGTGTACTTAAATTACAAAATAATAGAGGAGAATTACATTAATCAACTTGGTTCTCTAGGAAGGAGGATGCCTGAAGAACCGAACCGATGAACTTCTAATCTCCTGGAAAAA